>JARGCV010000036.1:600000-852165 GCA_034064705.1 Bothrops alternatus
CTCCTGATGTTCCTGGCAGGTTCCTTTCGTCCATGGGCGGAGGAAGAATTGCTGGCCAGAGGGGTTTCCTGGATTGCCGTGGGGTTCGGTGTGAGACGGGGTGGTCCTGCCCGGGGGTTCAAGGGGGCTGGCGGGGGCAGAGGGGCAGGAAAGGGGTCCCTTCCAATCCGACTCAGTTCTTTCGGTTGGTGAGCGGTGTGTGTGTGTGTGTGTGTGTGTGTGTGTGGCTTCACAAAAGGGGGGCTGCTCCCTTGGCAGGGCAGTCCAGGGTCTTCAAAAAGCCGGTTGGGGGCAGAAGCCACCACTTGGGGGAGCTTTTTCCAGAAATATCCCCTCTGCCTACCCCCTGCCCCACCCCCCCCATGGGCAGCTCTTCTGCGAAGCCCCCAAGATCTCAACCTTCGCTTTTCGGTTCATTTTGTAAGTTTATCCACATTGATGAAATAGCCGGTTGCTGTTTTCCCTTAAAGGACCCGTTCTCCTCCCAAGACGGCTCCTGCGTTGATTTGTCTCCAGCTCCTTCCAAAATGTGTGTCAGTGGGACGCGTTGATATGTGGGTCTCCTCCCCGGGAAGGTGGGGGGTGTTGCCCTGCTGTGGAAACACCTCAGTCCTCTGACAAGTTTGGGAAAGGAAGAAATCGGCGCTCCTGGGACGCAGGTTATGGGATGGCTGAGCCCCTCCGATCCCAGTCGTGGCTGTAGGGCGAGCACAGCTGTCGTCCCCTTTGAGGGATGCTTCGAAAAGCATCCCCCAAATCATAAACCCCCCTATTAAGGAATCCCTGGCCGAGTCCATTGTAACTTCGAACCATTTTTTTATTGCACACAAAAACACACTCCGGAGACGTGCAAGAGGAGGCCGTGCAGGGACGGGGCGGTTTCGGGAGGGCCGGCCTCAGCCCCCCCTTCGTGGGGGCCCAGCAGGGGCACACCCCCTGGCAGGGCGGTGTGGGTCCTTCGCACAGGCGGTTGCGGTAGCCGATGTACTGGCCTTGAAACTTCGAGTGGCGGAAGCAGAGGGCTGCGGCTTTGTCACACTCACAGGTTTCCCTCCGGCATTCGGTCTCCCCACCTGGAGAGGAGAGAGAAGAGGGGTCCATGGGGGGGTGTCTTTCCTCACCTGGTTTCGATCTGTGGCCCTCCTAAACTGGGAGCCCCTCTCACACAACTGGGACCTTCCCCAATTTGGAGAGGCGGTTCTCAAACAGCATCCCTGGGAGAAACACTTCATCGAAAAGAAATCAGGGGCAAAAATGTTCCTCACTTAATGACCGGTTACTTAGGGACGGTTAGAAGTTACAATGGACCCCCCCAACAAAGGGACGTGTGACCCAGATTCAAACTCCTGATGCCTGCCCTCTCCCTGGTCACGTTTTAAGACAGTATTTTACCCCCTTGGTGAAATAGGGGGTATAAAATAGCTGATCTTCCCGGCCCCCTCCAGTCGAGTGGACTTCAAACCCCAGTAGCCCCAGCCAGCCGGGCTTTCACAGGGGATTCTGGGAGCTTTTCACTGTTACCCAAGTTTGCGCCGATATGGTTTGTGTTCCCACGTACCACAAGTGATGGTGTCTTTCCTGACGGAGTAGAAATATTTCTCCATTTTGGGTTTGCAGTGGCGCCGCGACAGGGCCTGATAGCAGCAGTCATGAACTTGGCAACACCTGGAAGCGAAGAACAGAGCCACAATTGTGCGGCCAAGGTAACAACGTGACTGTGTCCGTCTCAGCATCCAGGGCCGTTGGGCGCCTGCCTGGGACAATATTTTGAAAGCAAACTCTGAAAACGTGAGTGAAGGCCGGGTGGCTTTGTGGTTTTCACAGGGAATAACTGGTTTAAGGTCATTTCGGCACCCGGGGGCACCTCGCCCGTGTCTGGTTCTTGAATTTTATCCGCTGTAACTTTGAACGGTCACTAATGAACAGTTGTAAACTGAGGACTGCCTGCCACCCGGCTGGTGCCCACCAGATGCGAAAGAGAGCAGAGGTGGGCGGAGGTGCCCTCTGAGAAATGAAGGGGGGCTTTGGAGGAGCTCCTTAGATCCACAGGTGCCCCTTCAGCTGAGGGGAAGCCCGGACCCCTCCCAGGTCACCCGAGGCCCCGCCCCCTTACCAATTGGTGGCGTCCACCGGCTGCCGGGAACCGCCCAGCCCGCAGTAGCAGCCGTAGCCGTTGTAAATCAGGGGGTGTCTTCCGGTCAAGTGCTCGATGATGTGGCCAAACTGGATCAAATTGGCACTGGCCAAGACCAGAACTGGAAGGGAGACCGAGAAGGTAGCCATCGCCTCAGAAGGAAGGGACCTCGGAGGTCTTCTAGTCCAACCCCCCTGCTCAAGCAGGAGACGGAACAAAATTGGGCAGCTCTTGGATCACATGTGAGGCTCCTGGGTGCTCTCTGAGCTGCGTTGTGTTGTGGCAGATGTTTCATCACCAAATGAGGTAGCATTGCTGATGACGTTACCTGGCTGAGTCATGAAACGTCTGCATGGAAACCACCAAGGCCGGAGAACAACCAGGACCCCCCAATTCTTGTTGTGAGCCGCCCTGAGTCTTGGGAGAAGGGCGGCATATAAGTTTAATAATAAATAAAATTCCACCCTGAGCTATAAATATGTGTGATGCCAGCGGTGCCAGCAATTCCTTCTGTGTGTATTTATTTTGCACCCCTTTATTAAGTGTGGAATCGGCCTGGATTAAAAACACAAGGAAAAAATGCTGGAATAAGTTTTAAAAACTGCAATATAAACAAAGGAGCCTCTGGCAGCAAAATTTTTAATGAGGAGTAAGAGTTCTTCTGATGCAGTGATTCACAACCCTACCCATCAGCCACTCCTACACTCCGGGCGATGGTGTGAAAAGGGATCGGGCCCTCCCCTCCTCTGGTAAAATCTTTCTCCCCCCCTGCAAAAATGCTTTGTGGAAGAGAAGATTTGTCACGTAAAAAGGTTCCATGAGGACTAGAATCTTAAATGGCTTTTTAAAAGCTGCTCTGGGGCAGAGCCTCTCCGTGTCTCTGTTTTGGTCCCCAGGTTTTCAACTTGACTCTGTATCCTAGCTCAGTGGAAGGAATCCTCTCTAATTCCTTTAATCAGAATCTTGAGGACTATAATGTTAATTTTCTGAAGCTCCCAAATTGACAACAGGGAAGCAGGAAATCTTGATTGGGCAGCCGGATAGGCAGGTTTCCTATCTTGTGTTTGCATTGTACACAAAGATGTGTAGTAAGAGAGACTGCAAGCCGATTGAGTGCAAAGCTGGCACCTGTTTATTACTCAGTATTGCATTCGGAATAATAGAATAACACAACTACGATTGTGTAATTTGAGGGTTTTTTCCAGGCCTGCAAAGTCTTAGCATTTCTTTGGACCCTCCTTGCAACGAGAGTCCTCATAAAACTGATATTCTTTGTTGTATGTGTCCAGATTGTCTCGGAGGCAGATTGCTGCGGCCTTGTCGCACTCACAAATCTGCTTCTTGCACCAGGTGCCTCCTCCTGCAGGCAGAGCAAACCCTGGTTAATCCTGCCCACCCTCTCGGACGGCTCAGCCAAGGGCTGCAAATCCTGGCCTGGCCACCAGAGGGCAGCGAACATGGAGGGAATCCTGATTGCTGCCCCCTGGTGGACAGGAGTTTTGCACCCCAGAGCAGCTTACACAAAGGCACTGCAGGCTGCCCAAAGATGATGAAAGGAGCAACCCCAGCTTGGTTCTGGCTCGGGCAGCATTTGAACCCGGGTCTGTGCATCCACTCACCACAGACCATAGTCCCGTTCTTCCGGCTGTAGGGGTAGGGGTCCGTTTTGGTCTTGCAGCCAGTCAGATTCTCATAACAGCAGTCATGCATCAAACAGCAGCTGGAGGGAGGGAGGGAGGGGGCAGGGCAGAGTTAGCCGAAAGAGGGTCCCCCGTCCAGCAATGGGGGTGAGACACTGGCACCCCAAGATTGGAAAACGATTGGGGTCCCCACCGGTTCTGCAGAAAGGCTCCACGGTCCCAAGAACCCGAGTGAAATCAGACGCAATAGAGATATTTCGCAGAGGCAAAATGGTCTGTTTGTGTGTGTGTGCCTGTGCCTGTGCCTTCTCCAAGCTGGTTTCTTTCCAACATCCAGAGCTGCGAGAAACTCTGGATGGCGACTGAGGATGATGGGAGCTATTCTGGGGGCAGAGCTGGGCACAATGTCACCGTCATAAATATGTGCCAGTTGCCGAGTGTCTGAATTTATTTCAGCCTCCCCCCCCCCCCCGAAGGGAAGAAGGTTTCCTCACGGCCCTGCTGGAGGGATTCCACCTTCTGGTCATTGGGCGTTACAGGCTTACCGGTCAGTGGCGTCCCTTGGCTGGCCTTGGCCCCCCAGGCCACAGTAGCATCCGTAGAAGGTATAGGAGGGGAAAGGGTTTTTCCCCGTCTCTTCCTTGATCATCCTCCCGAATTCGACCAGGCTCCCCTCGACTGGAAAAAGACAGAAAGTTTCAGCCTCCCTCGGCTTCTCTGTCGGGTTAGTGGCAGATGCTGGCAGTCCTCGCTTAACGACCACAGCAGAACAAGATGTGGTGACACGATGCCTCGCTTGATGGGGAATTATCCTGTCCCGATGTCGGTCACTAAAGTCAAAGACAACCTGTAAACCCCCCCCCTCTCCGTTTTACCTTCTGCAAAGCGAGCTGAATTAGCTGCACATTTTACTGTTTTGCTTCACTCACCGCCCACCAGCAACACGGCCACTATCCAGAGAGTCCTCATCCTCCCGAATCCAGACCTGGGAATGGACAGACCCCGTTAATCGCCTCCGCTGGTGAAACGTCTGGAAAATGGCCCTTAGAACGGTCACTAAACAAACGGTTGTAAGTCAAGGATAACCTGTAGGCAAGGATCAGAAGGAGAAGCCGGGCAGGGGAAAATGGCAACGATGTGGCTTTACCTGGCAGCCTTGTGTCAGGGTCGAGGGGGGTCCAGAAGCACCCCAGCTTCTCCCTCCAAGCTCCCTCTGCTCCTCTGCCCCCTGGAGAGGGTGCTGGCACTTTTTATGTGGCCGGGGAGGGGCTTCCCCAGTCCTCCCGGCAGGTGACCCTTGCTCTCATCTGGAGGGCCATCTTCAGAAGCCTCTCCAGGCGGCTTCCCTTCCCGCCTGCAAGGGAGAAACCCGATCTTCCATCCCTGGGGCAGCCTTGGGTGGCAGAGGTCAGCGGCTGGCCTCTCCACAGGCAGCTCTCTTCGCCCAGCTCCCTTCCCTCTGAAGGGTTTGGTCCCGGAAATGGCCATCCATCGTTCTGCTTCTTAGGTTTAGGAGCCTTTTCATTGGCCTTCCTTTTTAATTGCGCCGGCAAATAAGTTTAACAAATAAATAAAATTCCTATTTCAGGACTGCTTCTCCCCGCCACCTTCTGGGATACAGGCAGTCCTCGCCTTATGACCACAGTTAACACCAAAGTTTCTGTGGCTAAGTGAGACAGTTATTAAGTGACGTTTGCACCCTTTGACGGCCTTTCTTGCCGTAGTGGCGGAGTGCATGATTATAGTTCTTAAATCAGCCACAGGGTGGTTGTCCCCCCTAAAATTCAAGAACCAGACACGGGCGAGGTGCCCCCGGCTCCCGAAGTGACCTTAAACCACTTATTCCCTGTGAAAACCCCAAAGCCACCTGGCCTTTGCTCACGTTTTCAGAGTTTGCTTTCAAAATATTGTCCCAGGCAGGCGCCCAACGGCCCCGGATGCCGAGACGGATGCAGTGATGTTGTTACTTTGGCCGCACAATTGTGGCTCTGTTCTTCGCTTCCAGTTGTTGCCGAGTTCATGACTGCAGCTATCAGGCCCTGTCGCAGCGCCATTGCAAACCCAAAATGGAGAATCCACCCGTGTAATTGATAACAGGGGGGTCCCTCAGGACAGACCCCCTTTCAAGGTTTCCAAACCTTTTTATCAGTGTTATGAAACGCAGCAGTGGGGAAGAAGTGGGAACTCACTTGGCTGTTTTAAGGCCTTAAGGTCGAGGAACAAATTCCAACTTACGGCCTCATTTTACCCAAAGATCTGGCACACCCAGATTAGGAAAATGCTCTGCGGTTGGGTGGACCCAACAGAGAACTGCCTGGCCTTAAGGGATCCTACTCAAGAGGTGCAAGGCCCCCCTCCTCAATCTCACCCACGAGACCCCAACTCCATCTGACACCCGAGGCTGCCCCGAGAGACGGAAGTTCGGGTTCCTCGCTTGGAGACGGGAAGGGAAACCACGTGGAGAGGTTCCTGAAGATGGCCCACCAGGTGACAGCCAGGATCACCTGCCAGGAGGACTGGGGAAGTCCCTCCCCTACCACATAAAAGGTGCCAGCCGCATCTCCAGGAGGCAGAGGAGCAGAGGGAGCCTGCCAGGTGTGAATCTTTGCCATTTTCCCCTGCCCGGCTTCTCCTTCTGATCCTTGCCTACAGGTTATCCTTGACTTACAACCGTTTGTTTAGTGACCGTTCTAAGGGCCATTTTCCAGACGTTTCACCAGCGGAGGCAATTAACGGGGTCTGCTCATTCCCAGGTCTGGATTCGGGAGGATGAGGACTCTGTGGATAATGGCCGTGTTGTTAGTGGGCGGTGAGTGAAGCAAAACAGTAAAATGGGCAGCTAATTCTGCTCTCTTCACAGAAGGTGAAATGGGGGGGGGGTTACAGGTTGTCTTTGACTTTAGTGACTGACATTGGAACAGGAAAATTCTCCATTAAGCGAGGCATCCTGTCCCCACATCTTGTTCTGCTGTGGTCGTTAAGCGAGGACTGCCAGCATCTGCCACTAACCCGACAGAGAAGCCGAGGGAGGCTGAAACTTTCTGTCTTTTTCCAGTTGAGGGGGACCTGTGGCAATTCGGGAGGATGATCAATTATGTGATGGGGGAAACCGGTGTTTTGCAGTATTTCTCTTACGGATGCTACTGTGGCTGGGGAGGCGGAGGCCAGCCAAGGGACACCACTGACCGGTAAGCTGTAACGCCCAGTGGCCAGAAGGTGGAATCCCTCCAGCAGGGCCGTGAGGAAGCCTTCTTCCCTTCATGGGGGGGGAGGCTGAAGTAAATTCAGACACTGGGCAACTGGCTCATATTTATGACGGTCACAGTGTCCCTGACTCTGCCCCCAGAATAGCTCCCGTCATCCTCTGGATGAGCAAAACCGAGGGGGAAGAAGGCGGATTCCCCTCAGAACTGCACTGCTAAGTTAAGAACTTCAGAGGTTAGAAAGGTCATAAAAAGGGGGCAAAACTTCACTTAACGACTGTCTTGCTCAGCAATGGGCTCAACTGTGGCTGTAAGACGAGGACCATCTGTACGTGGAAGAGCCCCTTCATCTGACCCCAGAACAGCTCCCATCATCCTCAGTCGCCATCCAGGGTTTGTCACAGCTCCGGATGTTGGAAAGGAACCAGCTTGGAGAAGGCACACATGGACACACACACACACACACACACACACACACACACACACGGACACAACAAACACACAAACAGATTGTTTTGCCTCTGCAAAATATCTCCATTACAAATGATTTCACACGGGTTCTTGGGACCCAGTAGCCTCTCTGCAGGACCAGTGGAGACCACAATCGTTTTCCAATCTTGGGGTGCCAGCGCCTCACCCTCATTGCTGGACAGGGGACCCTCTTTCTGCTAACTCTGCCCTGCCCCCTCCCTCCCTCCCTCTCTCCCTCCAGCTGCTGCTTTGTGCACGACTGCTGTTATGGAAAAGTGACCGGCTGCGACCCAAAAATGGACAGGTACACCTACAGCGAGGAGAACGGGGATGTTGTCTGCGGTGAGTGGATGCACAGACCCGGGTTCAAATGCTCCCCAAGCCAGAACCAAGCTGGTGTTCATCCTTTCATCATCTTAGGGCAGCCTGCAGTGCCTTAGTATAAGCTGCTCTGGGGTGCAAAACTGCTGTCCACCAGGGGGCAGCAATCAGGATTCCCTGCATCTCGGCTGCCCTCTGGTGGCCAGGCCAGGATTTGCAGCCCTAGGCTGAGCTGTCCAACAGGGTGGGCAGGATTAACCAGGGTTTGCTCTGCCTGCAGGAGGGGACGACCCGTGCAAGAAGCAGATTTGTGAGTGCGACAGGGTTGCGACAACCTGCTTCCGAGACAATAAGGACACATACAACATGAAATATTGGCTTTACGGGGCCAACAATTGCCAGGAGGAGTCAGAGCCATGCTAAGTCTCTGCAGGCCGGGAAAAACCCCTCAAATTACACAATCATAATTGTGTTACTCTATTATTCTGAATGCAATACTGAGTAATAAACAGGTACTAACTTTGCACTCAATTGGCTTGCCGTCTCTCTTACTATGCATCTTTGTGTACAATGCCAACACAAGATAGGAAACCTGCCTATCCGGCTGCCCAATCAAGATTTCCTGCTTCCCTTTTGTCAATTTGGGAACTTCAGAAAATTAACATTATAGTCCTCAAGGTTCTGAATAAAGGAATTAGAGAGGATTCCTTCCACTGAGCTAGGATACAGAGTCAAGTGGAAAACCTGGGCACCGAAACAGAGACACGGAGAGGCTCTGCCCCAGAGCAGCTTTTAACAAGCCATTTAAGATTCTAGTCCTCATGGAACCCCTTTGCGCAACAAATCTTCTCTTCCACAAAATATTTTTGCAGGGGGGGGAAGGAAGACTTTAGTAGAGGAGGCGAGGGCCCGATCCCTTTTCACGCCACCGCCCGAAGAGTAGGAGTGGCTGATGGGCAGGGGTGTAAATCTCTGTGTCAGAAGAACTCTTACTCTCCATTAAAAATTTTCCTGCCAGAGACTCTGTTGACCTGGAATTAGGAGACAGCATAGGAAGTATCTATTGTGAATATGGGCAGAGGGCCCCGCTGACTTTGGGCCCTTGCAGAGTCCTGGATGCAGGTCATGAAAGGGCAGCAAGGAAAACACCCCGTGTCCTAACCCACCCGGGAACATACGATGTCTTTAGGGAAACCCCCCAAAGGGAAAATTTCTAGCTACTTCTGCTTTCTCTCTTCTTAGGTACAGACTTACTTATGGGGTGAAATCTTGATCTTATATGGGTCAGCTTTGCTGGGTGGGTTGCTTATGTAATCAGAAAGAATAAATACAAGAATTTCTTGTCATTCAGGGCTTTTAGAGGACCCCGTCTTTGTTCAGCTGAATAAAAACGTAAAGCTTAAAGGCAACTTCCTGTAATTTTTTTATCAAGCAAAACCTCAGAAGCTGCACAGCATTTTTGGCGAGTCAGGCTTCCAGGAGAGGTGCTTGGTTAGTCCTAGGGAGGCTCAGGAAAGGGGAAGGCGCCAAGCACGCTCCAGGATTTCCTGGAGGTGCCCCCCCTTCTTGACTCTTCACTGCGGTTTTTAACAGGAACCAGTTTTTTCTTCCTTTTGGTTGCCTTTTACTTGGTTCCTGCATGCTCAGGAGGGCTGAAGATAATGGAAGATACACATTGCTTTATTGCAGAGGCTTTCCTGAGGAGGGGGCTTTTCACCTCTTGAGTAGGATCCCTTAAGGCCAAGCAGTTCTCTGTTCGGTCTACCCAACCACAGAGCATTTTCCTAATCTGGGTGCGCCAGATGTTTGGACAGAATGAGGCTGTAAGTTGGAATTCATTCCTGGGACCTTAAGGCCTTAAAACAGCCACGAGTTCCCGCTTCTTCCCCACAGCTGCGTTTCATAACACTGATGAAAAGGTTTGGAAACCTTGAAAGGGGGCCTGTCCTGAGGGACCCCCTGTTATCAATTACGCAGAGGTGGATTAATCCATTAGAAATAAATCCCGCAATTGAATGCAGTCGTCCTCGAATTACAGCCAGAACTGAGCAGTAAGGACCCCATAGTCCTCCTCCTCTCTGCAGCCCCCCTCCCTTCTACCACTGATGATCTTACCTAGTTGTGTCATGAAACATCTGCAAGGCAAAGCTCCAGGCTCAGAGAGCACCCAGCACCCCACCAGCCTGACTCCGGCATCAGTGTGCCCCCAAGTACAGACAGATTCGCCCATCAGATACAAAAGTGCTCTCCTAGCCACCCACCCAGCCCCCTCAAGATCCCCGGCTGCTGGAGGAGCCCTCTGGGGTTGCTATCTCAGCTCTAAACTTCGGGGCACTTAGCTACCTCCCCTTTTTGTGTAAAAAATTGTGTGTCTCAGATGTGTGGGCCCAGAGTCTCCCCACGCAAGGACAAGAGAGTTTAAGAGTTTTTTATTTCCCAATTTCTGGTTTGACACACTTGGCAACCTTCCAGGCAAGACCCCCCAGGCATCAGCAGTGGGGAGCCAGCCCCCTGCACAGGAAGTTTGGGTAGAAGGTGTATTTCTTCTGGTACCAGCCTACATTTTGCTTTAGACACAGCGCCAGTGCCCGGTCACAGCTGCAGCTCTCCTGTTGGCACCAGTTGGCACTGCTGCCTGCAATAGGAGAGACCCATACATGGAGGAGAGGAGAAAGATGTGAGGAGCCTGTTGGGCTGCCTGCTGGGCAGCTTTGACTGGGATCTGTCAAGGTCCTTTTTTCACGTCGTTCTAGAAAGCAGATTCTCAGGATCAGGGCAGAGGGGGGTTCCCTCTGGCCTGCTGGCTGTGTTTGTGCATGTTTGTGTTTTCGTGCGTTCCCCAAAATAGCTGCTGCAAGCTTCCTATACCCAGCTCAACTTACCACACTGGATCTCCCCCCAGCGGTAACTGTAGGGGTAGCAGGTGATTTGGGGATGGCACCCCCGTTTCTGCAGCTGATGGTAGCAGCAGTCGTGCCTCTGGCAACACCTGGGGGAGCAGGCAAAGAGGGGGTGACTTCCAGGAGGGGCTCTGCCCCCCTCCTTTTCCCTTCAGCCTCCATGGGGCCTTTCAAATATTTTCAGAGGGAATTCTGGGAGCCCAGCACATCTGGAGGCTCGCCAGCTTCTCATAGGACATGGTGGGTGGTCACCCCCTTACCTGTCAGTGGTATCCTTGCGTCTCCCTCTGCCCCCCAGGCCGCAGTGGCACCCATAGGAGGAATAATATGGGACGGCTTTCTTGCCGGTCACTTCAGTGACCATGCGGTAGAGTTGCACCAAGCCTCCGTGGATCATGGTCAATTCTGGAAAACAACGATGGTTGAAATCCCAGGAACCGAGAAGCATCTCAACCACAATTTGGTCACTAACTGAGTCACGCCCAATTTCCTTTCCCACCGTCCTTAAACAAATCCAGCTTGCCGCTGTCCCTGGTCCTGAATGTTAACATCCCTCTCAGAGCCCACACTGCCAAAGCGCGGTTGGCAAATTAGTCTTCGTCTGTGATGTAATCCAGCCTCAAACTCTGGCTTGTGCTCTGAGGCATTACATGAATCCTGCTAATTGTGGCTTGTTCATGATTAAAATAAAAGGCGGCTTGGATCGCTGAACTCAGCTGGATGCCTGCCAGATCCGTCTTCTGGTGGGCTCTGGGCTGAGCCATCCAATCGTAGAACCGTGGAGTTTGGAAGGGACCCAAAGATCATCTAGTCCACTCCTCTGCACAGCGCGGGGAAAGCAAGGTGACCTTCCCTGAGGGGCAGCTGTCCAGCTCTTCCTCAGGGAGGGAGAACCCGCCACCTTTGGCCCTTACTGGAAGTGAGCAGGAGAAGCAGCAGGACGGAGGGACCCATCTTCAGCAGTCAAAGCCTGGGAAAGGAATTCAAGTGCTGGGACTGAATTTTGGGGAGCCCCATTGCCAGCGGCTTCCCAGAACATGCCTTGCAGGGCCTAAGAGAAGCGTCTGCAAGGTGACCTTTTTTCACCCTTCCCTTTACTGCCTGGAGTTATTCATAAAAAGAATAAAGTCAGGGTCCCCCCCAAAAAAATCTAAAATCCAATTAATCCAAGCACTCCCTCAAATCATCCCATAATAAACCTGAGAACCCTCGCCTTCTGTTTTCCAGGGGATGGGAGACCAGAAGTGGGGAAAAAAGCTGTACTCTGCGCATGGACAGAAACCTTGCTGTTTACAATTTTGCAAATGCATTTTCGCCTTGCTGGAGAAAAAGAATGGGGAGAGACTTCTGGGAAGCCACTGTCGGGTGCCAGGGCCCCCTCCTGCCCTCCGTCCCCCCCCTTACCTGCTCCTCCCCCCCTTTGGGAATTCAACTCCCCTCCCCCCCCCGAAATTCTGCTTGCCTTGCATTCCCACCATCTGTATTTCAAGTTCAGTTTCTTTGTGCTTCTTTGAACACCCCGCCCTTCCGAAAAACAGGAAGGCAGAGGGGAATTTCTGCCCTCAGCAGTAGTTCAACAAAGACGAGCAGGCGAATTTAGGAGAACTCGCTCAGTACAAAAAAGAAATCTGTTTGCTTAGAAGGAAGTCCCAGGTTGCTGAGCCAGCTGTCCATTAGTCAGTGTGACTCTGCTTCATAACAGCCCTGCGAGGTCAGACAGCTTCTCCGAAGCACCTGCGGGCAGGACGAAAAGTAACGGATTATCAAAGAAAAAGATTTCCTGGCAGTGAGGACAATTAAACAGTGGATCGCCTTCTCCCTGGAAGTGGTGGGTGATCCATCACAGGAGGCTGTTCAGAAGAAACTGGACAGCCACTTCTCTGGAGTAGTAGAGGCTCTCTTACTTGAGCGGGCAGCTGGACTAGAAGACCTCCGAGGTCCCTTCCCACTCCATTATTTTGTATTCTGAGGTCCATCCTCAAAATAAGGAAGAATTTCCTGACAGTGAGAACCATCAACCAGTGGAATGGCTTCCCTCCAGAGGTTGTGGCTGCTCCAACACTGGAAGAGATTGGACCTCCCTTTGTGTGAAATGGTCTAGGGTCTCCTGCTTGAGAGGGGGTTGGACTAGAAGACCTCTGAGGTCCCATCTGACTCTGTTGTTCTGTATTCTGTTCCTGCTCTGTTTTTTCCATTCGTATCTCCTTCTCTGGAGGAGAAAACTTCCCCAGGCAGCCCCGTCAGAGAAAGGTTGGCTTTTCCAGGTCCTCTCATGCCCTGCCTTTCCCCCCACAAGTGTTCCAAAGTTCCTTGCATCACAATCACGTTGCCTTCCAGAACAAAACTGCAGCAGTTCCCTCTAGTGGGGGAGAGTCACAGAGCTTTGCTTTTGGACAACCCAAATCTGTGGCTTCAAGCCTTGCCAGGGGCTCCCCATGGAGCCCTCCGGAGCAGAGAAAAGAGCTGGGAGGTGACCAGCTGAGAGAGGACAGTTCCCCGTCATACCTGGACAAGGTTTATAGCCCAGCTGAGCCATTGCAGGGATAAAATTCCAAGTTCCACTTGTCCAACTTCTGCTTCCTGCCTCTCTTGGTGTGGGTTTCTCCTCCAGGCTCTTTTCCCAATGTTAAGGGGGTAAGAAAAGGAGAAACCCCCTTTGAGAAAGTCCCTTTGTACTCTCCATCCATCAGCAGCTTCCTCCTTCCAGTGCCTGCTGAATTTTGCAGATTGCAGGGGTTTAAACTCAAACGTTTAAATGTTTAATCTAGCCCTTTCGGTTTCCAAAATGACAGGTGTCTTTGAGAGAGATTTTTCTCATGTTCTTTTTCTTCCCTGATTTGGAAAATGCAGCTCAGTTACAATTAAGAAGTGAAATAAAAGAGGAAAAAAAACAAAGGGGAAAATAGTATTTAAGCAGATCGCTACCCCCCCAAAAGAGTAAGAAAGATTAACCAGGAATGCCGAGAGGATAAAGATGATCAAGGATAATTAATGAAGGAGAGAAGCAACCTACCGGTAGAAATAAGGAGCAATTTCCTGACAATGAGACCAATTGATCAGTGGAACAGTTTCCCTCCAGAAGTTGTGGGTGCTTCCATCACTGGAGGTTTTCAAGAAGAGACTGGACAGCCCTTTGTCCAGAATGGTGTAGGGTCTCCTGCCTGAGCAGGGGGGCTGGACTAGAAGACCTCTGAAGTCCCTTTCAACTCTATTGTTCTGTTATGAGTTATTTGTAAAAATGATAAAGGCGGCCATCTGTTTCCCCTTCTCTCCAGGCACTTACAGAGATGAGGCTGTCTCACGTAGCCGTGGTGTTGGGGGTGAGCAGTAAGTGCTGGTAGCTTCTGGAGTTTCTCATCATCCTCTTCATCATGGACACCCCCCTGAAAAGAGGAAGAAGGATCTACCTTCCCTAAATGTCTGTAGAGATTCTCAGTCATCCAGGTCTTGGCTGTCCCAAGGGTGTTTTTTCAAAAGGAAGAAAGTCCAGTTGCTTTTTGGGAAAAAAAAAAAACCCACCTTGGGGACAATCTGCTTTCCCCTGACTCTCCCAGGCCTTTTCCTTTATTCTCCAGTGTTCATTTCCTTCTCCTTCTGTTTTTCAGCCTTTTTTTAGTTTGGAACTTCTGCTGCATTCAGCTCACCAAGGACAGCAAACTGCTTCTATCCCTGCCTTCCTTTTAAAAACAAAAGCAGAAGCATTTATGTATTAAAACATGGGTTAGGGTTAGACTGGCTGGCTGGGGACTTCTGGGAGTTGAAATCCACCCATGCCGGCTTGCATGACCTTTCTGGTGTCCTCCTGAGGACTAGCCTCTTTTCCCTCTCTTTGCAGTGTTTGCCTTCACCGTCAGCAGCCTCCTCAACTTCAAGCTGATGATCCAACGGATCACGCAGAAGAACGTGCTCATGCATTTCAATGGCTACGGCTGCTACTGTGGGAAGGGCGGCCGAGGGAAGCCGAGGGACCCCACAGACACGTGAGTGCAGCCGCCAAGCACGGCTCCCCCTCCCCACTGACACCAACAGCCCCCCTGCCTCTTCCAGAAGTTGCAGAACACCCCTTCTGTGGCACCCAAACCCCCTCTGTGCCTCAAGAGCTTGAAAGGATCTGAATAACAAAACACATTTCAGGTTTAAAACACTAGGAAGGAAAAGGACTTTTTTGTGCAGGAAGAAAACTTTTTGTGTCATTGTGTCTTCTCTCTCTCTCTCTCTCTCTGTCCTTCCCTCCCTCCCCAAAATCTGGCTTTTGCCCCCTGGTCCAGGTGTTGCTATAACCACGACTGCTGCTATGAAAATTTGCACCACCAAGGTTGTCACCCTTTCATTGACCACTACAGATACCTGATTATCAACAACAGCATCCTCTGCAGTGAGTTCTCCCAGGTTTTGTGGTAGCCACACCAACAAATCTAAAACAATTTTGCAGGGGGCAAAAGAGGGGAAGGGTCTGAGCCGGGGGGGGGGCCCTTTGTGCTGATTCTCTCTTCTCTGGCCCGTAGAGTACAAGAATAGATCAGTGTGTGCCACCTTGGCGTGCGAATGCGACAAGCATGTCAGTTTGTGCTTCAAAAGGGAAGCGCCAACCTACAACCGCAAATTGCGACATTATCCCGCTGTTTTGTGCAAAGAGTCAACTCCCAAGTGTTTTCCTGGGCCTGAGTTTTGAGGGGGGCTCTGGGCAACTTGCAGCTGCCAGATGGATGGCATTCAGCCTGGCCAGCGTGCCTCCACCCCTCCGGGAGCCTGGGCATTTGGGTGTGTGTGTGTGTGTGTGTGTGTGTGTGTGTGTGTGTAAATAGAGACTTGTGCTTGCGTTCTCCCAAACCTCAATCAAGGATTGGAAGCCTGTGTGTGTGTGTGTGTGTGTGAGAGAGAGAGAGAGAGAGAGAGATAAGCATGTATAATAAACTTTTATTTTTCTTTTATTTTTCTTTTAAATTGTTCATGTGTCATTTGGGGAAGGAGTCTTCTAAGCTGAGTAAGAGAAAACTTGGGCAGAAATTTGGAGTGTGGGAAAAATAGTATGATGGATCCTGCCGAGTCCGAAAAAAGTGGTTTAATTCAAATTGCATCATTTAAGAAGCTGAGACTGAGCAACGCTATGCTTGGAAGGGGTGTGTGTCCTAAATTTACATGGAGAAGTCTGCACAATTCCTTCAAATTAAGCTCAGCTCCAAGGCATCATGTGGATCTCTTTGCAAGAGCCTGGAAAAGGTTTGCCCCTTTGCAGGATGTTTGTTTTTGTCCAACCCTTAGATCACCTGGTGGCCTCTCATCCCAATGTTAATGAATTCCTGCCGTAGTTAACTGCCCTCCTTGGAGCTTCCTTGCAAGGCTCAGGAACCGCTGCCCTCCTTGGCCTCTGCCTTCCCCCATCCAATGCCCTCCTCCTGGATTTCAGTTCCCGTAGTCCCCTGCCCGCATGGCATCAGCCGGGGTTGGTGGGAACTGGAGTCCCCTACATCGGGGAACATTAGGGAAGGGTGCTTTTTTACTCATGGACTTTTGTGCTGAGTTGCTCAGAGGAGCTTTCTGCTGCGGCTGCTGGAGGTCCTGGGTGCGAAATACACGGGTGGGCCTTTATTTTGCCATCCTCCAACTTGGATTTCAATCTGCATTAAAATGGAGATTTAAGGGTGGGGATTGAAGATCCAAAAGGCCACAGATGCAACTGTGGGTGAGAGCAAAAGAAAAGAAAAGACGCCAGTCCTGTAAGGTGGGCCAGGAAGGCAGGAGCCCCATCTAGAAGAGAGGAAAGGCCACTGTTAGCTTGCAATGCAAAGGAGGAGGAAAAAGTAGCTGGGATGAAGCTCCAGGCCATGTTCCCCTTAAAAACCTCAGCAAAATGAAAGTTACAACAGCATTGCAAGTTAGCCATGCAGGTGGCAGAAAGAGATTTAAAAGAAGCTTCTTCAGAGAAGGCAGAGTCACCTCTACACGTTTCCAAAGTCTACGGGCTCGCAGTGACCATATCTGATCTCAGACGTCCCACTTTCGGGTCCTTCTAGCCCCGTGTTTACATTCTCTATGGCAAAATCCAACAAATAAATAAATAAATAAAAGCCTTTACGCGCGGCCCTTTGACGTCATCAAGCGCCGCTGCAAACCCGGAAGTGGCCTGCCGGAGCGCACGGACGCAGGTAATCGGCCTTCCCCGCGGATTGGTATGGAAACGGGGGGGCTCCCTCAGCGGGCCGTTGAGCCTCTTCTGGGGCGCCCCGAAAGTGTCTGGCGGGCGGGGAAGTGGCGGGACGCTTTGGGCGTCAGCCTGCGGAACTCCTTGCCACTGAAGCGGGCCCAAAGACTCCCAGCCGGCTTTCATGGCTATGGCGGGACTAGAACTCACCGCCTCCTGGCTTTTAGTGCTGTTGTAACTTCGAGGACTACCTGTATACAGACAGTTTGAAGAGCGAGGAAAACCGAGCCTACCCGTCTCTTTTCCTAGGACAGGGAAGCCGCAACCATGGACTCCGCCAGCCACCCTTCAACGGCTGAGGTTGTCCTAATGGCAACCAGTTCGGCTGTTACCGCCATCCTCTATGCCGTCTACAGACATAAGTCAAAAGTTACAGACAGTCTGAAGGTGAGTGGCTATTTGGATTCTGGCTTAAGACACCTTTTTGAGATCCCTGTTTTTGTAACATCTGCCCTGCTGGCTTGTCTCCCACTTTTCAGAGCAGATACACAGGAACTGTTTAAATGGTGATTTATAGATAGGTTAACACTGCATATTTGGCAATCTTCAAAATATCAAGTCACCCAAGAGAAAAACAAAGTCATTGGAAGATTTTAAACACGTGGAGATGAGCCCAGAAAAGGCACTCAGCAAAGCACAATCTGTGCCAATTTGGGGATGTCTGAAAACCTAGGTACTCTCTCTGCCGTGGTTCAGAGGCTGCTGTTGTGACGTGTGTTTTTCTCCTTCCTTCCTCTAGGGTGCTAAAAAAGTCACTCTGGACCAGGATTTAAAGAGCCTGTTGATGGAAGCCCCCGGGAAGTGCGTCCCCTACGCGGTGATAGAAGGTATGCCCTTCCTGTGCGGTTTATCAAGGTAATCATGTATTTCCACTTTCAGAGTAGGCCCCTATTCTGCACCATCTTTCGTGAGGGTTCCCACTGTAAGCATTCTCTAAACAGGTCTACAGATGCTTGAGCACCGGGAAGGTTGCTGGCCATTCGCCCTCCTGGGTGCTCCTTCAGATGGGGGGGGGAGGAGGCTTCAACTTTTGGTGACCTCCTCAATATCCCTGGAAGCTGCTCCACCCATCCGGAGGGCTGTTGGACTATTATTATTATTATTATTATTATTATTATTTATTAAATTTCTATGCCGCCCTATTCCGGGAACTCAGGGCGGCTTACAGCATAAATAGAAATCCAATACAAACTAAATAGTACATTTATAAAAATAAATATATAAAAAGAAGAACCCCTAAATTAAGAACCATTCATTCAGCAAACATACACACAGACATACACTGGCTAGGGGCAAGATTTCAACCGCCCCAGGCCTGCCGGCAGAGATGGGTCTTTAGTAGTTTACGAAAGGCGGAGAGGGTGGGGGCAATACGGACTGCTCTAAAAGACTAGCCTGCGATCCATCCACCCACCCACCCATCTCCTTGTTGGCTTTTGCACAGTGAATGTCTCCCTCCTTCCGGTTATTGATCACTGCCTGGTCTCTCCTGCCCAATCAGGTGTGGTGCGCTCAGTCAAGGAAAGCCTCAGCAGTCAATTTGTGGACAGCTGCAAGGGGGTGGTCCAGAGGCTGACCCTTCAGGAGCACAAGATGGTGTGGAACCGGACCACCCACTTCTGGTAAGCCCACTCACACCTCATTTTGGAAATAGGAACGCTAGCGGGCGAGTAGTTGGATGAGTACCACAACATTAGTGAGATTGTTGTAGCCTATATAAAAGGAGAGAAGGGAGAGAAAAAAAGACACTCCACAAATTGTGCAGAGATGGTGTTTTTGATCCTGGATGAAACTTCCCCAGGAACAACTACGAAAAGATCATCCACCAGAGGACGAACATGGTCCCTTTCGATCTGGTGCCGCTGGGGAGTGAGGGCCCCCCTGACGTGGCCGTGAGGGTCCTAAAGCCCCTGACCGCTACAGAGCTCAGCCTGGAGACGGTCTACGAGAGATTCCACCCCTCGGTGCAGTCCTTCACTGACGTCATCGGCCACTACATCAGCGGAGAGCGGCCCAAAGGCATCAAGGAGACCGAGGAGATGCTGACCGTCGGGGCGGCCCTCACCGGTGTGGGCGAGCTGGTCCTGGACAATAGCACCATCAAGCTGCAGCCCCCCAAGCAGGGCCTGCGCTACTACCTCAGCAGTCTGGGCTTCCAGACGCTGCTGCAGCGGCAGGAGTCAAGCGTCCGGTTCTGGAAGGTCCTGACGACCCTTTGCGGGCTGGCCAGCTGCGCCATCCTCCTCTTTGTTCTGCACAAACAGTACCGGCAGCACCGGGAGAAGCGACGGATGCGTCAGATGCTGGAGGATCTCTCCGCCGGAGGGGACGCCGCCAGCACCTGTGTGGTCTGCCTGAGCAACAGCCGTACCTGCGTTTTCCTTGAGTGTGGCCACGTGTGTTCCTGTCGGAAGTGTTACGAGGCCCTGCCCAGCCCTCCTCACTGCCCCATCTGCAGGCAGCTCATCGCCAGGATGGTGCCTTTGTACAACAGCTGAGAGGCTCTCTCTCTCTCCCTCTCTCTCTCTCTCTCTCCCTCCCTCCTTCTCTCTCTCTCTCTCTCTCTCTCTCTCTCTCTCTCTCTCTCTCTCCTTTAGGAACTGTTTTGAACATTGTTGCGTAAAACAGGGAAGGGTTTCATCAGTAGATGGGGGCTTAGCTCTAGCTCTTTGCACAGAATGACAAAGCCAAGCGATGCTGCTATGGAATTGAAGTGCCAGCTGTGGCTTTGGTAAAAATGCCAAAATGAAGGTTCTCTTATTTGTGTGTGTAAATAAATCATCTTTAGATGTTGCCTGTGGAGAACTCCCAGAATCATGTTTCTAGAGCTGTGTGGGGTTCACACTTTTTTTATTTATTAACGCTTTAGCCCTGAATGATATTTTATTTTTCCCTGCTGACTCAGTTCCCAGAATAAAATGGGGCTGCACTGCCCTTGTTTCAAGTGCGACTTCGGCTGTTTTTGCCTCCAAAGGATCATACGAGTGTCAGGAAAGAGATGGAAGGATTTTTTCCCCCCAGTTTTTAAGGAGGCGAGAACCATTGTTGTGTGGAAAGTTCCCGGATAGCCAGGCAAGGCTTCCTTGGAGTTTCAAACCTTGAGAGAACAAGTCATCCTGGAGCGGAATGTCTTTCCAATGGCCTAAATACCTAACTTGGGTAGCCCAAGCACACAATCACACTCAGAGGCATGTGCGCACACAACAGGCCACAGGAGGCAGAAAAGAATGAAAATAAATTTGGTTTAATGTTCTCTGAATGTGCCTCCCGCCTCCTCAACATTTCACCCTTTTTGCAAAACTAAAAACTCTTAATTTGGTTGCAGTTTGTCTCCTGTGCAGGAACGGAGGTGGAGACAGATTCTCTGCTTTTTGATCGGAGGCCCACTTCCCGTCTCCTCTGGGGACCGTTAGGGGGAAGCCTGGTTCTTCTGGTCTCCTCTCTGCCTCGGCGCGCCAGTTTCCCTTGGGGCAGGCACCTTGGGAAAGCAAAGAAAAAATTCAGAGAAGAGCAACTAAGATGATCCAAGGCCTGGAGGCTAAAACACATGAAGAACAGCTGCAGGATTTGGGTTTGGCTAGTCTAAAGAAAAGCAACGGGAGGCATGATAGCAGCGATGCAGTATCTGAGGGGCTGCCACAAAGAAGAGGGGGTCAGGTTGTTCACCAGAGCACCAGAGTGAAGGATGAGAAACAATGGTTGGAAACTGGTGAAAGAGAGAAGCAACCTGGAATTAAGCAGAAACTTCCTGACAGGGAGGACAATTAACTAGTTGAACAGCTTTTGCCTTCAGAAGTTGCGGGTCCTTCATCACTGGAGATTTTCAAGAAGAGACTAGACATTCACCTGTCTGAGACGGTATAAGTTCTCCTGCTTGAGCAGAGGGCTGGACTAGAAGACCTCCAAGGTCCCATCCAGCTCTATTCTAAAGCAGCCAGAACGCTGACCAGCCAGCTCCATTTCTCTGCCCACCCCACCCAGGGCGTGGCGTCTGTTTCCTTGGCGCACCTGCACATGGCCAGTGGAGGTCCCGGCTGCCTCCAGCTGACAAGCTGGGACCCATACCCAAGAATTGGATACGCCTAGTTTAATGAAGAGAAGGAGTAGGGGGGACACGATAGCAGTCTTCCAACATTTCAGGGGCTGCCACAAAGGGTGGTCCCCCTGTTCTCCAAAGCCCCCGAGGGCAGGACAAGAAGCAACGAGTGGAAACTCATCAAGGAGAGAAGCAACCTGGAACTAAGGAGAAATTTCATGACAGAACAATTAACTAACCAATGGAACTGCTTGCCACCAGAAGTTGTGGGTGCTCCATCACTGGAAGAAACGGGACAGCCTCCCATGACGCAGCACCCACAACTTCTAGAGGCAAGCTGGTCTGAAACGATCTAGGGTCTCCTGCTTGAGCAGAGGGTTGGACTAGAAGACCTCCGGGGTCCCTTTGCAACCTTCCGACCAGCAAAGTCAATGTTGAAGCCAGATTCACTTAACGACTGAGCGACTAACTTAACAACCAGAGCGATTCACTGTGGCAAGAAAGGTAATAAAATGAGGCAAAAGTCACTTAACTGTCTTGCTTAGAAGTGGAAATCTTGGGCTCAGCGCTGGTCCTAAGTGGAGGACCCCCCTGTGCTTCGTTTTATGGCAAGCCCTCCCAGAAACCTGGGCTCAAAGGTGGGAGTGGCGGGCAAACCTTGACATTAAAACTAAGAGAAAGCAGGCAGGAGGGTCCGGGGGTCCCTTTTCTCCACTCTCCGCCCGCCCGTCTCCCTCTCCCTCCCCCCCCCGTGTGTGCGCGCGTGTGTATTTGTGTGTGTGCGCGCCTGCCACTTGCCTCCAAGCCTGGCTCCGGTGTTCGTCGCACTTTTTCTTTCTTCCTTCCTTCCTTCCTTCCTTTCTCGATTCGGATTCGGGAAAGGAGCGAAAGGGAGCGAGGGGAGGACAGGAGAGCGCCTCCGCCGCCACCCGCGCTTCCCCGCCCGGCGCCCGCGGGGACAGAGCCGCCTCGCGTGGGAAGGGCTCCGGGGGGGCGTCGCTCGCTCGCTCGCTCGGCCGGTGGCAGCTCCGCTCCGCCCGGGCAGGCGCGATGTCGGAGGTGCGGCTGAGCCCCCGCGGGGAGTCGGGCGAGGGGGCGCCGCTGTCCTTCGCCTGCCGCCTGCAGGAGACCAGCAGCTTCGGGGCGGGGGGCGCCGGCAAGCGAGCCCCCAAGCTGGCCCAGATCGGCCGCAGCAAGTGCGGTAAGAGAGGGGCGGGGCGCCCCCCCGAGAAGCCCCCCAGGAGCCCTCTGCCACTTTGCCAGCAGGGCGGGGGGCTCGAAGCGGGAGGGAGACTCAGATCGGGGTCTTGGCGTTGACTGTCCCCCTGGGGGGCTCCTGCCCCGAATTGCCCCCCTCCCGCCCAACCCAGCCTGGGCGATGCGTCCCGCGAACGGAAAGCCCATCGTCCCCTGCTCCTCAGCTGGGGGGCTTCCAAGGAGGACCGATGGTGGCTGCAGAAGACCTGTGGAGGACAGTTTCCGAGGGTGGGCAGGTGGGTAGAAGTCAAGATAGAGCAGAGCGGCTCCACCACTCCCAAGGTGGGACCAGAGCGATCACAAACTTTGGAGGCCGGTACGTTAGGGGAGGGAGGAACGCAACAACACAAAGGGTTTGGGCTGCTCCATTTGTGGCCATCTGGTGATCCGGGAGAGACATCAAATTGGGAGGTTTCAGGGTCAATCCAACATTGACCAGAAGGACCAAGGCCGGTTCAAAAACAGTGGTGGCCTTTGAGACCAAATTTTGTGTTAGTAAACAACAACAAAAGTGTGTGTGTGTGTGTGTGTGTCTAGTCTATCCATTTTCGCAAATCCCGCCTTTAATTAAGGGCTACACCAGCATCCTTCTCATTGTGGTTTTAAAAAAACTCTTCTGGTGCCACTAAGTTGGTTTTGTGATCCTGCTTGTTGTGTCTCTCTCTGTGTGTGTCTTCATTTTTGTTGACCTTGAAAATGCCTGTTTAAGAATCTGAAGGGATCTATCAAATTCTTGACTGTGTCTTAATCTACCTCTCCAAATAGCGTCAAACTCACCTGGGTTGGTACCAAAACCGATGTTTCCTGAGTAACAGGATTGTGTTGTGTGCCAGGTGGGCCTGTGTGTGTGTCTGTGTGTGTGTGAGTGAGTGAAAACCTCATGCCATGTGTGCATGTTTGTGAAGAATTTTACCGCCTTCTGTGTTACAAAGAAAATGAGTGTTTGACTGGATTCCCACCACACACAACACACAGCTTCCCCGGGGTGGGTGTTTGTGGTAGAACCCAAACCCGCCCTCACGGACTGGGAGAACCGACCTGTCTTGTGAAACTACGTTTTCTTACCTTGCCTGAACGGTGAACCCCGGATGTAGATACAGGTGATCCTCGAATTACAACTGTCCTTAAACATGGCGGTTGCAAAGGAAATGCCACTTAAAATAACAAATATAAAATAAAATAAAAAATAAACAAAAAGGCAACAATCACAAGGTTTACTTACTCATCTTTCTTTCTCCTTTCCTTTTTTCCCCTTCTGCTTCCAGTCGTTATTGAGGATGATCGAATTGACGACGTATTGAAAAGCATTTCAGAAAAGCCACCTCCAGAGGTCTAAAAATATGTGTAGGTACAAATGTACATCCATGCCTCGCCCAGAGACACTGAGTTAAAAAAAATGAGGGGCACAAAATAATTCACCTTTCAGCAGAGGAATGGGAAAAATTATTCATTATTTTTTTTTTTTTACAAAAAATGAAGAGGAAGAACTTTTTGGGGCACAAAAAGAGGCACAAAGTGATGGCGGTTTTTGAAGACCTTCAGTTGGGATCCAATTCGAGACACCTTTTAAAGGGCCGCTGAGAGGCTGAACAGAAGCCTTTGATTCCTGCCCCCCTCCCTCCAGAATGTACAGTTTTCTGAGCTGGACTTTTAAAGTCTTCTGAAAAGAGAAATAATTGGGGTGGAGGGCAGAGAGTGTCTGGGAGTTCTTGTTTACATGATGACACCTTGCAAAAAATATTCCAGCAGCTTGCATGTAACATGGTCTGTACTTTCTAGTTTTTAAAAAATATATATATCTTTATTCTTGGATTTTGCGAAGGTAAAAGTGGGACACACACACACACAAACACACCGTATTTGATTCTGATTGCCTTTTGAAGTCTCTGGAATGTAAGGAATTTTTTTAAGGGAAAGTTTGAAGCAGGAAGAAGGTTATCTTTATTTCCCCAAAACTGATATTTGACATTTGTGGCAATGCTCAGTCACTCAGGTGCAAATAGAGAAGTGTAATTTCATGAGGAAAAAGGAAGAAATGTTTTTTAAAAGTACTTGCCGTGCTTTTTTACATGTTCCCTAGCAAATGAAAGCTTGTGTTGAACCAACCTTTGCTTTTTAAAAATATCTTACTGTAAAGTCGATTCTCTTTGTTACTGTGCAATTAAATGAACAAATGAAATGTGCATACACATACCGTAATCCTGTCAGAAGAGTGCCAAATATTTTCCAAAATACAAAATACTTACTTTTCTGTTTTCTCTGTAGGGATTTCGTGTCTATGCGAAGTTGCTTTCTTGTACTTAAGTAATTCTTGCCTCTCTGAGGACTTTTTCTATCAACCTGGTTAATCAGTGCATAAAGTATTATTTCTTGATGCCAACTTTTGCTTTGGTTTGGTTTACTTTTTTCTTTTAACTGATTCAAGTCTGACTGTTTTAAAAACAATTGCATGACATGCAAAGAATTACAAAGGGCTGCCTTGCTTTCAGATTGTTTATCCTTCTCTTTGGCTGAATTTTGCAACGATGTCCTAAAAGGCTGTTTGTTTCTTTTCCTACACACTATGTGTATCTTGCACAAGAATGTTTCTGCAATGGACAATAAATTATTGTGACTAATCGGTGGTTTCTGATTGTGTTCCTCGTACACCCCGCCTCTGTTTAGCCTTACCTGGACAGCAAGGAGCCCACAGCGTTTTTTTGCCCTGGGTGTTAAATAAATCACTGCAGTTCTTAATGAACCACACGGTCCTTAAATGAATCTCTCAGGATATTTCTCCTTAGTTCCAGGTTGGTTCTCTCCTTGATTATTTCCCATCCATTGTTTCTTGTCCTGCCCTCTCATGCCTTGGGGGAATAGGTGGAACCCCCCCCCCACCTTCTCCATGGCAGCACATCAGATATTAGAAGATGCTACCATGTCTCCCCTAGTCTTTCTCTTCAGATGGAAACTAACTAAGGAGAGAAGTAACCTGGAACTAAGGATTTTCCTGAGAGTGAGAACAATTAACCAATGGAATGGCTTGCCACCAGAAACTGTGGGTGCTCCATCACTGGAGGTTTTTAAGAAGAGACTGGCCAGCCTTTGTTTTAAGGATTTCCTGCTTGAGCAGGAGGTTGGACTAGAAGACCACCAAGGTCCCTTCCAGCTGTGTTGTTCTTTTATTCTGCATTCCAGCCAGCCATTAAGTATATATCTAACAATAAAAGCATTGCAAGGAAGCTGGTCTTGAGTACGCCATCATTATTCATTAACGACTTTTTCAGCAGCTCGCTCGTAAGACATGGATCACCGAGCTTCTGATGGCTGCTCTGCTTCTCCCAAACTGCATCCTGATTTCTCCGGAGGCTTTTGAAAGGACCTAAAGCTCCCTTCTCATTTGCCTGGCGATGCGCATTGAAGCTTTCTATTATTCATGCAGGGTTGTGCAACCTGAGACCACCAGGGTACAAACTGGCCTCTCAACGCGTCTTTTGTGAATGCTGGACGGAGACCAGGCGTGCTCCGGCTAGTGAGCGGTGTATCGTGGCTGCACCACAAAGGCAGAATGAGGCTTATCCAGTTCTCCAGCGAAAGAGCAAAGAGAGGGTCCTGCTGGAAAAAGCTAGGGGCGACATGATAGCAGTGTTCCAATCTCTCAGGGGCTGCCCCAAAGAAGAGGGAGTCAAGCTATTCTCCAAAGCACCTGAAGGCAGAACAAGAAACAATAGATGGAAACTAATCAAGGAGAGAAGCAACCTGGAATTAAGGAGGAATTTCCTGACAGTGAGAACAATCAGTGGAACTGGAGCTCTATCCCTGGATGCTTGTAAGAAGAGATTGGACAGCCATTTTTCTAGAATAGTATAGAGTCTCCTGCTTGAGCAGGGGGTTGGACTAGAAGACCTCTGAGGTCCCTCCCAACTCTGTTATTCTGTTTTCAGATCTTAAGGACCTCAATGTTGTGAGAAGAAAATGGACCACTTTTGGGCAGGATCTGCCTTCAGCAACAAAACGGTTTTCAGAATTTGAGGGCCTCCAGGGAGCTCCGTCACAAAGCCGGCACCGTCGGAAAAGGCCGCTTCTTTGTGAACTTGGGCTTCTGTCTTTCAAAGGCCCTCCTGCTCGGAAGGTCAGAGAAGATAGCCGGGATCTAGTTTCCACGTGCAGAGAAGCGGGCAATGGAGACCGCAGGAGACTTCCCCACTGGGAAAAGAAAAAGAAAGAAATGACATTGTGGTCCTGGAGACTCGGGTTGGATGCTCAGTTGCTATAGCAACCACATCCCCAAACCCTGGGCTTGCCTGTTTGGATGGGCAGCTGCTAGGCAAAACATAGAATCACAGGGCTGGGACGGACCCCGGAGACCTCTAGTCCAACCTCCTGCCCAAGGCAGGAGACCTTAATACCATCTCAAATGGTGGGTGGTCCAGTCTCTTCTTCAAAACCCCTGGGGATGGGGCACACCGCAGGTCCACTGAAATTCTTCTTCAACTTCCTTTTCACTCAAGCCTGCAGCAATTCACGGCTAAAGAGAGAAGGAAAGACCTAAATCAAGTTTTTTTTCCTTTGTTGTCTCAATTCCATCCGTTCTGCTGCACCACTTGGCAGTAAGAGAGGGGGTCTGCTCAGATAGAAGCCCCTAAAAAGTGCTCACTTGATGGACCAAGAACATCCTCTTTGGCTCCTAAAGTTGGTCTCCAAGACCATCAGCCTAGGAAGGCTGGATTTCAGTCGTGAAATTTGGAATTCCTGGACAGAATTTTGCACACTCTGAACGTGCAAATCTTCCACTCTGATTTCAGAGGGTCTTTATTATGCTATGTGAAAAAGACCCTGAGATACAGGGTGGATATATACAGGAATAAAGATAATTGATCCACATTTGAAACTGACTCCACAGCTGAAAGCTTCTTTGAATGCCAAATGAGCCACATCGGACGTGTAGCTTCTCAAGAGCCTGAGATACGCAGCGAACTTTCCACACAGCCCAACACCTGCCCCCCCCCAAACACAGAAATAACTTGGATTAACTTCTTAAACACCATTTGCACTTGCAGGTTGTCATGGAAACACAGGCATCTCTGTTGTGTGATGGGAACTTGGGGGGGGGGTGGAAACCAACCAGAATTTAGGAAATCAGATTGCATTGTTCCTCACAGACAGGGTCTTTTGCACAATTGTTGTGACCTCAGAAAATTTCACACCAGGGTTGTACATCCTTAAGGGACCAATTAAAAAATCCGGGAAGGATTTGGGTGTGGGATGGCTGCAGAAAGCTTTGGGAAGTTCCCCAAATAAAGAAGGTTCAAGGTTGATCCCTGGGGAAAGGGACAAGGGCCCTTGGTGGGTGCAAGCCCTGGGTCAAATTGAATCCAATCAAATATAAAAATCTGAAGGAATTTCATGGGATCCTAATTTTGAGTTCTCTGAAATTCTGCCCCCATCTCTTCTCTTTCTTTCTTTGCCAATGTCTAAAACAACTTTATTTATTGATTGGGGATTTATTGGTGTTGGTATTGGGGTTTTATTTCTGCAAGGCGGGACTTGGACAGCCATAATTTTTTTCTAAATGAATAAAAACTTTAAAAAGCAGCTGCAAAAAAGAGTATCCTGATGCCTTTTTTAAAAACTGCCTTGAGATTTTGTGTCTGTGTGTGGTGGGGGGGAGTATTTTGTTGACATGTGGCATGTGGATCTCCTGCTTATTATCAAAACCTTCCAGAGAAATCTCATCCAAAGGAAACTTATTTTGTTTTGATTAATTTTGGCAAGGCACAACGGGTTGATGAGGAAGTTCAGAAGAGGCTGGACAGAATGGCAGAGGGTCTCCTGCTTGAGCAGAGGGTCAGATTAGAAGACCTCCAAGGTCCCTTCCGTGCTCTATTCTGTTGTTATTCTGCAGTTCTGTATAAAAAGGTCTCCTGCTTGAGCAGGGGCTGGACTAGAAGATCTCCAAGTTCCCTTCCGCCTCTGTTGTTCTGCTTATAGAAAGTTCTGAAATGTTTCTCTTTGCACCTGAGCTGAGCTGCTCTTTCCAAGCTCTTCATTCTTTCTTCTCTTTCCCCACAGTCTATCTTGGTCTGATTAAAAGGCCTTTGGGGGAGACCTGGTCTATTGTTGTGTCCACTCCCAACCAGGACTTGTTCTGCTCCAGTTTCAGCCAGTGTGCAGCTCTTGTGAAAGCCAAAGAAGGGAGCCGGGAAGTTACCCAGATGGGTTGAAAACAGATCAGTGTGTTGTTTTGCAAAGTGGGGTCTCTTAAGCATGTTCCTTGCACAGTGTGAACATACACACACACACACACACACACACACACAAAACACATGGAAAACAAAGATAAACAGGTTAATTATTCACAAGTGCTCTCTCCAAACTGATTTTTCTCACTCAGATGTAGCAAAGCCTGAAATATATACATAAATATTCATATATTTTCATAAGCAATTCCCCCCTCCCCTGCCCAAGGAGGACATGTTAAACCAGGTCAGCATTTCACCGTGAAATAGTTATGAAACCAGGAGGGGGAACTGAGGCAGGGGAAGAGAGAGGGGTTATTATTTGCAAAATGCATGGTTCCCCTCCCCCCACGAGCAAATATTCAAGATCCAGGCAGGCAAAATTGAGATTTGTGTGCATAAAGTTGCAGTGTGCTTAAGCGCAGTTCACTAAATAAACCATCATTGAATGGATTCACACAACACATTCCACCACAAGCCTTGGTTTGTTTATTTAGCAAAAGTATATTTATTAAATTTATGTGCCATTTATCTCGCTGTCGAGCAATTCTGGGTGGCTTACAAAGTCATCCGTCTTACATAAATTGACTCTGGACAGTGCACAACTTTTAAATAAAATATTTTAAAACGAACCTTATTAAAAATATTAAAACCTAGTTCTTGTGCCTAGATTAATTTCATTCCAGCTACATGCAGGTTAGGGTGTTTTCTCTGGATTAGCTCTTCACTAGCTGCACCTGCTTTCGGGTCTGGATTTCTTTTCCTTTCTACTTTGGCTCTCCGTACAGTCTAGAAAGGCTGGCAGTTTCCCCCCCCTTCTGCTTTAAAGCACCGGCAAAGTCGGAGGGTGCCGTGTAAACATTCATTAAATTGATTGAAGGGCCGAGGCAGATGGAAAGTTAAAAAAAGATGAACAGGGGAATTTTAATAACGCAGGCAACGATTACAGCAGGGAAGAGCCTCTGTGGATCTGATGGGGAAAGGAGCTGGGAGGGGGAGGAAAAGAGGATGTGGGTGAAAAAATTACGATTAAGGAACCCACGGATGCCTTTTCCCTTCTGGTACTTTGTGCCCGGAGCCTGGGATCAGGAAGCACTCAGAGGGGAAAGTAAAATTTTAACAACTGTGAAGATTTGTTTAACGACCACAGCAAACATGGTTGGGAAATCAGGTCAGTCGCAGGTGACCCATTTTACGACCATCATGATTGTACAGGTAGTCTTCAGCTTACAACTATAACTGAGTCCAAAATTTATGTTGCTAAACAAGACATTTGTTAAGTGAGTTTTGTCCCCATTTTAGGAGCTTCCTTGCAACTATTAAATGAATCACTGCAGTTGGTTAAATTAGTAATACAGTTACTAAGTGAATCTGGCTTCTTCTCCATTGACTTTGCTGGTCAGAAGGTCACTAAAAGGGGCGCTGCAACCATCATAAGTATGAGTCAGTTGCCAATTGTCTGAATTTTGATCACGTAACCAAAAGGGGATGTTGCGATGGTCGTAAGAGTGAAAAACGGTCATAAGTCACTTTTGTCAGTGCTGTTGTAACTTTGAATGGTTACTAAATGAGCTGTTGTTAAGTTGTGGACGGGTCACCCATGTGACCGACCTGATTTTACAACCTTTTCTGCAGTGGTCATTAAACAAATATTTTGCAATTGTTACAGTTTTCCACCATGATGGGCAGGCTCTACTACGGCTGTAAGTCATAAGTTCCTTGACCCACGCACAGCTGGGGCTGTGCTTGTGCTCTTTGTGCAAAGGCTAGCAACACAAGGCTCCTCATCTTACACACACAGACGCACACGCGGGCTCTGATGTGAGTTATTTTCTTTCTTTCAGTGCCATTATTTCTGCCTCCACTGGTTGTTTCTTTTAAACACACACCCGTGCCTCAGTTGCCCACTGCCCATCCCACTCACCATCTGCAGCCTTGCTGTCACATCGGTTGCTTCTCCCTTGGGGCAGCGCGTCTGCGGGGGGCTGCTGAACCCCACTCCCCCGCCCATATGCCTGCCACGGAGGTCCCTTGCCCCAAGGCAGGAGCGCTGAGGACCCCATCAATCGTCCTCCGATTCAGCTGCCAGGCGGAGCACAGCAGCGTGTCCGAGTGTCGGTGTGCACAGAGAAGAGCTGCGTTGGGTAACTGGATCGTGGTTAGGATTGCTGAATGTTCTCTAATGTTGGTGAGGAATGCCATCATGCAAATTTAGGACAAGTTTCTAGCTCTTAGTGTTAGCAGAAGAGAAGGTTTTCTAAGGGAAATGGAGGATGAGAGTCTGCCTAAATTTTTTCCCAGCTGTTTGGAGATTCTGCACAAAGCTGTTTTTTTCCTTGAAAACGTTTCGCTCCTCAAGCCGAGAAGCTTCTTCTGTTCTGACTGAAGGGAAGGATTCTTCCATTCCCTGCCCTTCAGCCAGAACTGAAGAAGCTTCTCTGATGGGAGGTGAAACGTTTTCAAAGGAAAAACAGCAACCAAGACAGTTCAGTTGCCTTTTGGGAAAAGCACCTGTGGGACTGGGTGATTCAAAACCTCATGTTGATTGTGGATTGCGGGGGGGGGGGGAGAGAGGGAGAGGAGTAAAGTGTAGAGCATCACTGGCTCAGCGCAGAGCTCCTCTCTCGTTGCCTGAGCAACAGAAAAGAAGGAACCCCCCCAACCAAACTGGAGCCCAGCAGTGCCCCCTGGTGGCTTTACCAGCAATGGAGAGAGAGAGAGAGAGAGAGAGAGACCCTGGCGCCTGCAAGTAAATGCATCTTCAACCCCTTGTTTTGTGGGGTGAAAAGGAAACCCACAAGAAGGTGATTCAGATGAGACGCAAGCAGGAACTGCAGCACAAAAAATTACCACATAAGTTTGAAGGGACCTTTGAGGTCTTCTAGTCTAACCCCCTGCCCAACAAGAGATCCAGTCTAGACCATTCTGGACTAACCCCCCTTTCAATGCTTTTTCTTGGGAGTATTTGGGGGCTTAACAAACTCACATACACACTCTTTTTCAACAGTTCTCAGTTTATTAAGCCACTAAAGCAGCCACAAATGAAAAAAATAGTTAAGAAACCAGCAAAGAGACAAAAAAAAAGTGAAACTGAAGAAAATCCTCGCTGCTAACTTTGTTAGAATTTTATGCAGGGCGAGGTGTCCTTCCTTCACATCAGATGTTGCCCTTTTTCCGATGCCCACACGGGGCACAACTGAAAGTAGTGATCAAAACATCGACGGAGGAACTTCTCTAGCAATTGGTCGTGCTTTTTCCTTTTCAATCTTGCAGAAGAAACAAAGTGTGAGAGAGAAAAGAGCCGTAATAATGTTGAATTTGGCAAGCAGATGCTGTGGTTAAGATTTAGGTAACATCCCAGAATAACAGAATAGCAGAGTTGGAAGGGACCTCCAACCCCCTGCTCAAGCAGGAGACCCTAGACTATTCCAGACGAATGGCTGTCCAATCTCTCCTTAAAAACCTTCAGTGATGGAGCACCCACCACTTCTGCAAGCAGGTTCTTCCGTTGCTTTATACTTTCCACAACCGACAAATTTGTCCTTATTTTGAGTATGGATCTTAGGATATAGAAGACAGAATAGCAGGGTTGGAAGGGACCTTGGGGGTCCTCTAGTCCGCCCACTGCTCGGCCGTCCCAAGGACCAGACCCAAAGGCAGGCCCTGGGTGCCCCCCTGGTCTTTCTACACCTCCCCCTTGCCACTTGGGCCCCCCAGACTCAGCTGTCTTCCCATCGGCCAACCCCATGGATCGTCTTCTGTCCCAGCTCCGGGACCCTCCTGGCTTTGAAGAAACTTTTTCCTGAAAACCTGAAGTCCAGCCTGGAGGGGTCCAGAGTGACGCACAGCCACAATCCCCACCTCAGGGAACACAACCACTGCGGGGGCTTTGCATGCTCAGAAGCACAATACAAAATGACGCAGAAGGCCGACACTTGAACAGCAGGACCAGAGAAAGACTCGGGGACGAGGCTGGTATCAGAGACCCCTCCTAGGCTGCCCGCTCCAACCTTCCCCAGCCAGGGTCCTCCGGGTGTGTCAGATGCCAGCTCCATGCGACGCGGCTGGAGGAAGATGGGAGATGGAGTCCACTGGGATCCAGAGGTGCCCCTGGCATCAACCGGACGGCCACCAGCCTGGCTGGAACTGGGTGGAGCTGGGGCCCAGGCCAGATTCGGGCCTTTCTACCTCTGCTCACCCTCTTCCTAGACATCCTTCGGGTTGTAACACAACAAGTTGAACTGCAGATTTTCGTTCCAGTGCCGGAGCAGCACAAACAGCTGTTGAGCAGCTGTTTTGAGGGCCAGCAGGTTTCGTCCTTCTGGGATGTCCTGCTCGCCGAGCCACCGGCTGGCCTTGGCGGCCACCAGCTCCCACTCAATGAAGTAGGAGGCCGAGCTGTGCTCCAGCCACGCCAAGGCCACCGCCGTGGCCCAGAGCATCCCCTCTGGATCGGCCTGCTGCTGGAGGCCAACGTCGAAGAGCCACGCCTGGAGCTCGGAGGTTTCCGTCTCTGAGCCTCGGCTGCTGTCGGGCGGGGACGGGCCGCTCTCTGGGGTAGAGAAGCTCTGGATGGTGATGGAGGGAGGGGACAGGCTGTGCTCGGCCTTGGGGACTCGGGAGGAGCTTTCTGCTGGGCCTCCAGAAGGATGTCCCTGCAGGGCAGCCTTCTTCTCAGCCTCTTTGTGGAGATGTCTCTCTGGAACATCAGCCACACTTGTGCCCTTGGCTTCTGGACCTTCCACTTTCCTGGAGCTGGTGGAAGGGCTGAGGTCCATGCGGTGGCAAGCAAACGGCGAGGTCCACCTGAGCTTCTCCAAGGGGATGTTGATGGCCTCAGAGAAGGCCTTGTTCAAGAGGAAGGAGCCAGAGGCCAGCTGGAGAGACACCTGAGGAGAAAGGCAGAGGAGAGAACCTCAATGAAAGTGTTCTTTCATCTCTTAGATGCTATGAACTTCTCACAAGCACAGGGCAGAAAAAGCTGAGAAGTGGTTCCTCAAATCCAGCTCCATGTTGGTAGCCAGGTTTTCCTCAGCAAGACCACCTAGAACAGGGGTTCTCAACCTTGGTAACTTTAAGACTTGTGGACTTCAATTCCCAGAATTCTGAGAGTTGAAGTCCACAAGTCTTAAAGTTGCCAAGGTTGAGAACCCCTGACCTAGAAGATCTCAAAGCATTCATCTGTTGCTCTAGTTCTCTCCCCATGTCCAGCAGGAACATCAGAATCGGGGACATGGGGAAGCTACGGTATCTTTGGAGACACATCTGAGATTTGGAGAAGGGTATGGATTCTCTTCTGAAAGGACTCTCCTGGCAACCAAGGCCAGCCCCCAACAGCAGAAGCTAAAAGGCCAATTAAGGTTGCTCAGCCCCCAAACATAGACCTGAAGGAGAACCAGGTTTCTGAAAACTAGGATGGAAGTTTGGCTAAAAACACAGCCCAGCATTGGGCATCAGGCTTTGGATAAGACTGATTTAAGGTGTGAAATGCTGTATCCAGTTTGAACCTGGTTTGTAGCCTGTTTTGGGTCAGACCCAGTTCTTGGGAATGCAACAGAAATAAATTTGCGTGAATTTTTCCCTCCCACCTTCCTGTTTAGTTCGAGAGACAAGAGAGTTTGGGAGAAAGGAAGATCTCTTTCAACTTCCTCAAAACTAAATTTCTCCGGCAGTCCCGTGTCTGTCCCCCCCCCCAGCCTGCTCACCAGTGGCAGATAATCAACATTGTCATTGTCATTTTCCAAACTGAGCTCGTTGCTCTTTGCGGGAAATTTTCCCATGAAGCCCCGGGCAGCCTTGGTTAGCAGCCTGGTTTTGTTAAACGTCAGCCTGGATGAAGAAGAAACCAAACCAGAAAACAAACAATTACACAGCGAGTCCCATTTCTCCCCTGTGGTGTTTGTTTTTTTTTAATCAAAACGTCCCTCATTCTAACCAAACGAAACTCAAATGCTTTGAATGTAATCAATATGGGAAATGTAATCTTTAGACAATTCGGAGAGGGAGGGCATAAACCCTACTTGTTGCTAGGACACTAGTAACAATACCAAATTTTAAGAAGAATTCCTGACAGTTTTTCTGAAAGTTTACATAGTATTTTCCCCTGTTCTTATATAGAGTTTGCAAACAGTGAGTAAGGAGCAACCACTTTCAGAGAGAGAAAAAGCGAATTTTACCTGGCGCCAAAGAAGTTTTCAATGGACTTTTGAGAGGAAACCGATGGGCTGCGTAGTGACCCTGTAAAGACAGAGGCGAATGCTAGCAATGATGTAGGGTATGAATTAGAGTAGGGGTCTCCAAACTTGGCAACTTTAAGACGTGTGGGCTTCAATTCCCAGAATTCCTCAGTCAACCATGCCGGCTGAGCAATCCTGGGAGTTGAAGTCCAAAGTCCAAAAGTCTTAAAGCTACCGAATTTGGAGACCCTGAATTAGACCAATCTAGACTGGCAATGTTCTGGTGCATAATTCTTTCTTTATTAAATTTATAGACTGGGGGAATAAATGCTTTTTTTTCTCTCCTACCGTCTGGAAAACGGTGGCGATCCCCTCCAGAGGAAGGCAGTGAGCCAGAAGGAGACAAAATGTTCTCTTCTGCATCTGGAATGGGAAAAAAGACTTCTGGTGCTTTCTGAGCAGAAACTTTTGTTCAAATAGGTAAATGTTGGTGCCCAGCATAACTCAGAATAAAACTGGTTAGCTGGATGTTTGGCCCCTTTTTCTCCTTCCGATCTCCGTTCCTTTCCCTCCCGAGCTAAGGAATTAAGCCGAGGGCCACGCAGAATCAACCCCTTCCTCCTGGACCGTCCCCCCCCCCGGTATTTTGAACCCCAACATCCAGGGTGAGCCTTAGAGAGGAGCGTTCAGGACTAGGGCGAAAAAAGTGCTCCAGCCACGCTCTTACCTGCGTTGTGCGGCCCACCGTCTACTCCATCATGAATCAGCCCCGAGCTAGCCGAGAGTTTTCGGTGCCATCGGCTCTCGAACCTGGAGCCCGGTTGGCTGGACGACTTCATCAGCAGACCTTGACAAAAGACAGGGACAGGTCCATCTCAAAAGGGTTCAGAGGACCAAGGACTTGCTTTAATTCAAGGAAATGTTTTGGACCTTCAAGGGACACCAATCTGGCACAAGAAGATAAAACTTGGTCCTCGACCACTGTCCAGAATTTCCAGGTGAGTCACACCCTATTTTGTGATCTTTTCTGGGCCATGCTGGCTAGGGAATTCTGGGAGTTGAAGTCCACACATCTTAAAGTGCCCAGGGTGGAGAGACACTACCTGGGCTTTCTAAGGCCAAGGCAGCATTTTCACAAGAGCTGTGAGCCTCACCTGTACACGGATATTTAACAAGGGTTGGCAAATAGCTGTTGCTGCTCAGGTCCACTGGCACAAACACCGTGAATTTGCTGATCACGTTGCAAGATTTGCTGGCGTGCACGGCGTTGGCTTGGTACCGCCGCCCGGACCCTGTAGAAGGACCAAAAACACCAGTAAAATTGCATATTAGCTGGATTCAGGATATTTGCCCATCTTTCTGACTCCTGTCGCTTCTGCTGCTGAAAAACCAGTGATCAATCGATCATAATTTCATTCAGAGGTGCCCAAATATACCGTGCTCAATCTCAAATTCCCTCTCGGCCAGCTGCTCAAAGTCCTGGACGATGGACTTGGCGGCCAGGTGGTGGAAAGTCTCATTCCAGATGTCTCCTCCTTCTTCTCCTCCTCCTCCCTGGCCCTTGTCTTCTCTGCTTTGGAAGAGGCCCCTGAGGTCGAAGGTTATCTCCCACTTGACGGGTTCCCCATTCTGGAGCCCCTTCACCAGGGCCCTGCAGAGCGACCTTCGAGACCCCCTCCAGCCACCACCGCCAGAAGAACCCGGTTCCGGATCAGGAAGGTCCCAATCCGAGGCAGACTCTGTTTCAAAGTTGAAGGAAGGATGCTGGGCAGACTCTGTGAGAAACGTCAGAGAGAAGATTATGTGTGGTGGGAACCCATGAGCCACCTGGGGTTATCTGACCTGCTTTCTGGGCAGGGGGTCCTTGCCCCACTCTGGAGAGCCTTATAAGGGAAAGCAAGACATTCTCTGCTCCTTTGCCCCCCACCAATCCCCCCCCAAATTCTCCTCTCCTCTGCAAGAAATCTTGAAGGCAGTTTTGTAGAATGAGAACTTGGAAGAAACCTGCAGAGTTTCTGCATGCAAACACGAAGAATGGCCCAATTTGTAAGATGCTCACTTTGCAAAGGGCTCCGTTCTCCACATTTGTATGTGTGTGAATGTGTACATTCCCAAAGCCACCCAATGGAGAGTCCTTGCGGTTGCCTTGTTGGGTCATCCGGGGTCTACAAGCCCACATCCAAGCTCTGCAAGCGTCTTAGAGTCAATGCAAACCATCATTGCAGCTTACCCAGTTCTCCAGGGCTTCGGCTGTCCGAAAATATGAACCCCGGAAGGGAGTTGGTGTCTTGGGACCCCGGTCCTGTCCCCGCGGCTGCCTGCGTGGGGTCCCGCTGCAGCTGTCGCAGGTCCTGGAGCAGAGACGGCCGCCGTGCACCCACTCCTCGGATCTTGGTTGCTGGGGGGCGGCTGGCTGTGAGAGGCTGACCAGAGGGAAACACTTGAAGGGGGGGAGATGCATGGAGGGAGGGAAATGGGAGATTCCCTGATCCAGTTGCCTGGTAACTACAAGCAGAACCCAGGGACAGTTTGGGGTGGGGTTTCGTTGTACGTGTGTGCTCAAGAGTCCACAGGTGGAAGTTGGAGAGAGGAGCTCTCTCTGGAGGATTCAAAAGAGGCAGCTCTTGTGCCTCGGTTTTCTTTGCAGAATGCAACAGGCTGGCAGGGACTTTGTGCCGCGATCGATCGTGTGGGATTTACAAGCAACTTTAATTTCCTCGAGGGTCTCTTTGTGGGTGTAATTGGCAACACAAAACCTGGCCAGAGGGAAAGCAGCAATTTAATAAGGTGATCGCCCTAAATCAGAGGCAGGGGAGCCTTCGGAGAAGCCAGCATCCACTCGAAGCCATTAAGTCTCTACTGTCTCCTGCCAATCTCGCCCGGACGGGGCTCCTCCGCTCAGTGTGTTTGCTTTAAGGCTTTTGCACAAAACCCAGTGAACTCCACCTTGGGTTGCTATAGAAACCTTTGCTCTCACAGACCGGCCCTGCTCTCTGGAACCAGCAGAGGCAGCTGGAGTTGCAAGGGGGGGGGAGCACTGCCGCCTGCCAATCCCAGAGATAACATCGATCCCTGTCGCACCAGCCTTTGTGCCTCCACAAAAAGAGTAACAGAATAACAGAGTGGGGTGGGACAGTTAGGGAAACCTGAGCTCAAAGGTTCTCCCAAGTTAGGAAGGTTTTAAGCCCAGGGCAGAAGAATGTTGTGGGAATGTACGTCCTGAGAGTCTGCTGAATTTGCCCTAGGCAGCCCTTTCAACGCCTTGGAGGGAAGCAGCGGGGATGCTCACCTGAAGTTCCCCCTGCCAGGGCTGAGCGCCTGCAGCGATCTGGCTGAGGTCCTGCCGGTGGGCTTTCCGGAGGGGATTTGCCCTCGGCACAGAGCCGGAGTCGCTGGCCGTGGGGAGCTTCTGGGGAGGCTCCCAGTCAGCAACCTGACTGGTGCTGTAGGCCCTTCGCTGGGGTGTCGTTACGGAGTCTAAGCCTGAGGAAACACAAAGCCTCTGTTTATGCAACTAAGCAACAGATTATCCACACTCTTAACTTCCCATAAGTTCAATGTTCTCCAGTTTACTAAAAAAAAAAAAAAAAAAATCAGCAAAGCAAAAGAATAAACCGGTAAAAATATTGGCAACTTCAACAATTCTAGAATACGACCACTGTCCAAGCCCACCTGAATCTATGTCCGATTCGCTTCCCATCTCGCCGCTGCTCCTCTCCGAAGGAAATCCACTTCCGGGGTCCTTGGTGACCTCCCAGTTCTCCAGCCCTCCTCCTCCTCCTGCACCTCCACCTCCACCTCCACTGCCTCCTTCTTCATCTTCTTGTGAATGGAAGAAAACAGAGCTTCCTGACTCTTGCGAATGCAGCATGCTGTAACGGCGTCTCTTGTCCTGGGGAGAGAAGGTGAAGTGGGCAATGCATTCGTGGCTCCCAGGCTGGTGGTTCAGTGGTAGAGTAGCAGACACTTTGGGAAGCTGACTGAGTCCGTGGAAACCATGTTGGGACAACTCTTTACATTCTAGATCAAAGGATTAACGACAGATGATCAAGTATGGACCTTAAGACTAGTGGAGGTCCATCGGTTGTGGCCACTCACCAGCCGGGGGTTAGAGACATACAGGGATGTGTCACACACAATGCTGTAGGCCACCAGACGGTCTCCTGGGAAAAGGCAGCTGGCGTGGACGGGCGAAATCAGGACTTCTGTCGTTTCGGGAAACACCCAATCTACGGAGACATCGCTCACCACCGGTGCCAGGGCCTTCTTCAGAGACCTGATCATCTAAAACCCAAAGAAATTTTCAGATCAGATGGTGGCCACCTAGACTGGTGCCCTTAAAGGCAGAGCCCTGATCACAGTGACCCCCAGTCCAAGTAGCCACAGTGTTGACCATTCTGCAGGGAAGACCACTTTATGAGGCCTCGCTAAGACCACACTTGGATCATGGCATCCAGTTTTGGTCTCTACAATATAAAAAAGGCATTGAGACTCTGGAAAGTGCAGAGGGGAGAAACAAAGACGCTTAGGGGATTGGAAGGTAAAACCTATGAAGAACAGTTGCAGGAATTGGAGGGTTCTGACAGAGTATAGGGGTCCCACCTCTTCTCCAAAGCACCTGAAAGCAGGAGAAGAAGCAACAGATGGAAACTAATCAAGGAGAGAAGCAACCTGGAACTAACAAAAAACTTCCAGACAGTGGAACGGCTGGCCTCCAGAAATTGGAGGTTTCTAAGAAGAGTCCGGACACCCATTTGTCCAGCCTGGTACAAGGTCTCCTGCTTGAGCAGGGGGTTGGACTAGAAGACCTCCAAGGTCCCTTCCAACTCTGTTATTCTGTTCTATTACTTTTATTATAATGACACAGCAACAGAATTTTGCACAGCTGACTGCACTCTCCCCTCCTTTCTTATCTTCCTGACAACTGGGGAAGGGATGCGTCTGAGACACCGAGGACAATTAAATGCCTTCAGATGTTTCTGACGTAGGTCTCCGAACACGGGCTCTTCTTAAAAAGAGACGTTTTTCTGACTCCGACCTTCCTGCTTTTGTAGCTCTGAGCCGTTGCACTCCTTCGGCTATAAATTTCACCCTCCCTTCCCCGGCAATGATGTTTCTGACAAAACTCGTATACACCTCCTGCGCAAGTAGCTGGCATTTTCTGACCTTCAAACACGCCGAGAGGTCAATTGGAGCCATCTCTCTCTCTGCTGGTGCCCATCTTTGATGTCAAAGATTCAGGAGCCGAGCAAGAAACATATATCATTATGGGGGGGGACTTTTATTCTCCCACCGCCCTCTCTTTGCAGAAGGGGAGATGGAAGTACTCAGGGTTTGTGGCGAGAGGGACTCTGGAAGACTCGGCTCAGCCTAGATCCATCTTTGATAGCCCTCAGAGTGGCTGGATTTTTATCCGGCAAGCTTTTCAGCTCGCACTGATTGATCGAAATAATCTACTGTGGAGTAATCCCAGGAGCTTGCAGTTTTCTTTCTTAGCCCAGGCCATCTCACGGGGCTCTTATCGTGGGGATAAAAAGGAGGAAAAATCCTTTCATTTGCCGCCTTGGGGCCATTGAGATAAGGCAGGTTATAAAATAAAGGAATAAATAGAAATGTATTTGCCTTCTATTTGGAGAATACATCCACCGCCTCTTCTCTGCGATAGCCCTTCAAACATTGAAAGATGCAAAAGATCTTACTTTCTCTGCTGCTCAGCTTTTCAGTCCAGGAAATGTGGCAGGGGGGAGCAAAGCCCCGATTAGCAGTTTGTTTTTGCACAAATGTTGAGGCTTGAACCGACCAGCACCCTCGAAACACAGGCCTGCCTCCCTTGAGATCCTTCCCAGGCAGGATGGAGGCCAGGGAAGGCATTCAAGGGAGAGGCAGACCTGACCTTCTTGAGGTGCCTCTTTAGAGGCAGATCTTTTGGACCGGTCTCTAGGAGGAAAAGGCCAGATTCTTGGAAATGTTCCTTGTCCCATAAATGCAGGAGAAAATATTGTGGCTGGAGGGAAGGGTAATGATAGACCCTCCCTTCTCCCTCCCTTTTTTTTTTTTTGCTCCTCATCCCCTTGTTCCCTTCTCCTCCTTCCTTCCTTCCTTCCTTCCTTCCTTCCTTCCTTCCTTCCTTCCTTCCTTCCTCTTCTTCTTCTTCTTCTTCTCTCTCTCTCTCTCTCTCTCTCTCTCTCTCTCTCTCTCTCTCTCTCTCTCTCTCTCTCTCTCTCTCTCTTTTCTTTCTTTCCTTCTTTCTTCCTCTTTGATAAGATCTGCATCTTCATTCTTGGAGTTAAAATAGAAACCCATTCCTTTAAAAATGAAATGGGACTGGAGGGGAATGGTTTTTCAAAATGCAGTGGGGATTTTTTTTTCCTGCGTGGCCTCAACGGCAACAATCCGAGCGGCCCCACCTTTGGCTGCAGCCGCTCCCCTTCGGCCAGGAACTCGGCGCTCCCTTTGGTTACTGCGGCCAGGCCCTTCAACAGCCTCCGGCAGGCGCTCTTGCCGATGCCGAAAGTGTAGCACCTGCAGCCGGAAGAGGAGAGGGCCTGGTGGGCAAGGAGAGCCACCCTGCGGCCCCCAGGGATTAAGGGAGGCTGGGGGGGTCACTTATCAGGAAACCCCCCCCGTGGAAAAACCAGGCTTATTTTTCTGCAAACTTTGCCCACAGGCCCAGCAAACCGACAACTTGGCCCAAAGTCCAAAACGGCTTCGTTGACTTGATGGGCTATCAAGTTCTCTCCTGGTCAGCTGTTGCGAGAAGGGCTTTGCCCCGGCTGCCTTCTTGCATGGGGAGGGGGGAGGGAGAGACCAACCCCCCTGAGGGCGGGCTTCAGGTCCTCGGCCAGATCTGCCCCTCGGACAGATGGCCTGAGCCCCCCCTGGCCCACCTGGTGGAGAAGGCGTGGCTGCGCAGGAGCGCCAGGATTTTGCCGGTGTTCCCCACCGCCCCATCCATCAGCAGGAAGAGCAGGCGGGGGTGTCCCCGCTGGATGGGCTGCCGGAGGGCCCACTTCAGGGGCGGCAGGAGGTTGGTGCCGCCCATGTCCGCCCGGATCTTCTTGATGCTCTCGCAGGCCCCCGCCAGGTTCTCCTGCGGAAGAAGCATAGGAAGGGGCTCTGGACACACCGAGGAAGGGGCGTTGGGCCCACCAGCTGACATCTGGGCAAGACCCCCCCCCAACGGGTGAGGATGAGGGAGGGGCTCAGTTGTGGCCATAAGCTGAGGACTACCGGCATTTCAAAAGGGAGCAGACTCATCCCCAAAATTAGCTCTCATGTCCCGGCTGAGGCTCTGTTCACACAACAGGCTGGGTCTGATCACCAAATTAACCCCCTTTTGAGGTGTTTCCTCCACCCTGAAGCATCAACTGACCAAGATGCCTCCCTTCCCACTTTGATTAACCAGCTGAGGTTAGAAGGAAGAAACAATGAGAACGCAACCCCTGCATCTACACAGGCGTTACAAGGCCAGTATCCAAGATGGACCCCTTCACCTCCGAGTAGGCTTGGCTGGCAGGGAAGACAGCCTTGAAGGTGGATCCGAAGCCGATGACGTTGAAGAGACAGCCCGGCATGAGGCTCTTGAGGATGACCACCAGCGCATCCTGCAAAAGCCACAGAGATGTGACCTTAGGGCTCCTGAGGAGCACATGAGGGGTCCGAGGCTTTCATGCTCCAGGAAATGGAGGAGCCCTCCCCCTCCTCACTGCAAACCCCCTCCCTTCTAGCACGGATGATATTCCCTAGTTGGGTCATGAAACGTCTGCAAGGAAACCACCAAGCTCAGAGAGCACCAAGGACCCCATAGTCCTCCTCCTCCTCCTCCTCCCCCCACAGCCTTTGGCATCGGTGACTTTTAAAGCCGGATTAATGAATGGTGAGTCACCGCAAGATTGTGGCACAGGCGGCTTCCAAGCTCAGGGAAGGCAGACCTGGAAGGGAAGGGGCGCCTCCTACCTTCACCCGAGCGATGCTTCTGCCAGCCATACTTCTGCTTCGGTCCACCAGAAATATGAATTCTCCGTGGGTCTTCCGGAGGTTTGGCTGCACCGCTTTCAGATCCGGGCAGAAGTTCAGCATGATCACCGGATGGTGAGGGATGTCCTTGTGAAGCCTCTTGCGGATAATTTCGGTCTGAAAGGACCAAGGAAGGTAATTTAAAAGGCATTTTTAACCTCCTCTGTCTGCCCACCCATCTGGAGAGATTCATGGGAGGGGAAGCTTTCCGGGGGGCTGACTAGAGGATGGGGACAAAGACAGACAGACAAGGGAGCCGGAGGGCAGTGACAGGGGACAGCTGGGCAGAACTGGACCACTGCAAACAGGTTGGATGCAGAGACTGGCTGAACAGATTTAAAGCAAAAATTAAAGTAAAAACAGCCGCTCACAGTGCTCACAGGCCAGAATTCAACACTGAGAATCCTCAACTTTAAACAGGGGTTGAAGAGCTGTGAACTTCTGGCAGAATCCGAGAGGGGCCTTAAAGGAAAAGAAAAGGGGGGGTGTCTTTGCCCCCAAAGTCCCTCCTCTGGCCAAGCCCCACACCTCCCCCTGCTCACCTTTTTCTGGGCGCTGGGGTCTTTCTTGGTGCCTTTGATGAAGTCGCTCCGCCCCCTCAGGTGCTGCTCGTACTGGGCGGGGGCCATGTCCCCCTCCTCCATCAGGACATGGGGCATGTGGGGCTCTGGGAAACAAGGGAGGGGGGTGGATGACGCAGCTCTGACCCACCGATTCCCCTGTAAGGCAACGCTTCATCCCTCTTGAAAGGAGCCCTGGTTTTTGGCTCACTTTGGATGGTTGCTCTTTGAAACTAGCCCAATTATCACGCAACACACAAATACACACACATCCCTGCCCAAATGTAAGCAGGGATGGTTCTCAGAAAATGGAAAAGCTGCTTATAACATGGAATCCTAGAGCTGGAAGGGACCCTGGAGGTCCTCTAGTCCAACCCCCTGATCAAACAGGAGGCCTGTTCATAGAGAAGAACAGATGAATAGAACAACAGAATAACGGAGGTCCTCTAGTCCAATTTGAAGTGTGCCATGTTTCTGTTCTTCCCCAACAAGGGAAGGACCCCCACTCACCCACCCACCCACCCGCCCCCCTCCAGGCTGCGGAACTGAAGAGGTTTCCCACCTACCACTCGGGTGGATCAGGACCTCCACCGGACGGTCGAAGGTGTGTCTGTTGGCCAGGGTGATGGTGATGCTCTTGGCCGACCTGGCTGAAGGGTCGGCATCCGCTCGGATCTCGTGCGTGGGGCTTTCCACCCCTGTGGACAAGAAAGTCCGTCTGCCCCGTGAAAAGGCCCCTGTGGGATGGCCGGGCTTCCGTCTGATTCTGACTCCCTCCCAGAGTGATGGATCAGCCTCCATGAAGCGCCGTTTGGCCAAAAGGCCTCTGTCCAGACGAAGGGAGACGCGGCTAGCAGCCCCCGTCTCTAATGTGCAAATTAAGGAAGATGCCTGCTTTCTGCCCTAGAGAGCAAACTCTGGAAACCTCCCCAGAGGATTAGCAGCAAATATCATATTGCATCTCTTTGCGAGGCTTCGACGGTATTTTTAATTATTCTGATTACTTTGATTCATGCGGCAGCACGGTTTGAAGGCCGGCCCTTCCCTCATTTCCTCGCTCAGCCTTTGAGTGGAAATTTTCAAATTAAATTCCCATCCTGGCTGTCGTGACTCAGCAATGGAGGGCAGGGTGCCTCTTCACACATTTCGCCCCATGTTTCACCCAGATTTCCTTAGTTATTTAGTAGAATTTATATCTACAGACAGTCCTTGACGTACGGTCACAATTGAGCCCAAAACACCTATTGCTAAGTGAGACATTTCTTAAGTGAATTTTGCCTCATTTTACGACCTTTCTTGCCACAGTTGTAAAGTGGATCACAACAATTGTTAAAATAGTAGTACGGTTGTGAAGTGAACCTGGCTTTGCCCTTGACTTTGCTGGTCAGAAATGGGACACCCCGGGACATTGCGACTGTCATAAATGTGAGTCAGTTGCCAAGCATTTTGGTCACATGACCAGGGGGGAAACGGCCCCGAGTCCCTTTTTTCCAGTTCCCCTTGTAACTTTGGACGGTCGCTAAACGAACTGGGGTAAGTCAAGGACTGCCTGCGTGAGGTCTGGCAATATCAGCACCTTGGACAGTTCTCTCTGAATCCTTCTAAGGGGGATCTGCAGATCTTAACTCTGAGGGCGAAGGAGGGCTGCCTTCTAAGGGCACGGGTTGGCTGACCCCAGGGTCAAAGGGTCAACCAGGGTCAAAGTTCTGGGAGTCCGGGAAACCTTTTTCCTGCAAGGACTGCCTCTTATCCCCACCTCCTTGGCTAACCGCCCTTCCTTTGGATCTCCCGGCTGACCTGCCAATAAACACGGCCCTCGGATCTCCAGGGAGAAGCTGAATTCGTACTCCACGGGGTTGGTGGTCTCGGTTTCCAGGAGATGCGCCAGGTAAAATTTCCCTGCTTGTTCTGGGGACAACGTCCCGCTGTAGTGCCTGTCCCTGCTGAGGAGAAGGTCACAATGTGTCTATATAAGGAGGAGGAGGAGGAGGAGGAGGAGGAGGAGGAGGAGAACTGTGGGGTCCTTGGTGCTCTCTGAGCTTGGTGGTTTCCTTGTAGACGTTTCATGACCCAACTAGGGAACTTTATCAGTAATAGAAGGGAATCAGGACTTGTGTATAAACAGACAGCAAATCCCACTAAACTCCTAGCACTGATGATGTTCCCTAGTTAGGTTATGAAATGTCTGCAAGAAAACCACACAGCTCAGAGGGCACCAAGGGCACCACAATCAAAGTGTGCTTTTGATCAAGGCACAAACCTAGCTAAAACAGGACATTCAGAGAAGAACTCACCAATTTTTCATCCCTTCCAAGATACTCTCCTTTAAATGTTGGTATCCTAATTACTTGGCATTTTTTTTCCTATTCCGCTACTGATGCATTAAGAATGTTCCCTGCTTTGTTTTATTTCTAGCCTGGAATTTGGGATTTCTTCGTCTGTCTTTTTATTTAACACGCGCCTTCCCCATTGTGAAGGGCCCCCAGAAGCGGTTTGATGAACTGCTGCTTATCCAAGATTATTTTCCCATTTTCAGGGCATTATTAGATTTTTCTAGGAAAAGGTCATCTGCAACTGCAATCTGACTTAAAAATGACTTTTTTTCTTGGGTTTTCTCCTTGTCTTTTTCCTGTCTCAACCCAAGAGACTAAAACCGGTGAGGATCTGGACTCAGATTTTTCCTCACTGCAACGTCAACACAGAACAGGGGCTGCTTACAATGGAAGGGGGTGTCCAGAGAAGCCGGTGGTCAAATCAGTGGCTTTCTGGGGCACTCTAGGGGCACAGACAGCCGGAAGGAGGACCCTGACGGCCCCAGTTGGGAGGGTCTGAAGCTCAGAGGAGGTGCTGATGCAGATGGACACGTCCACTTGGGAAGGAACGATGCCCACGTTGGCCACAAAGACGATCCTCTCCAGGTCTTCATCCAGAACTATGCAGCCTACAGGAAAGGAAGTTCAGACAACCGAGGTCTACTTAGCAAGCCTTGTCTACATTTCATCGAAGGCTTTCAAGGAGGTGTTCAAGATCTCTCTTTCTAAGGCAGGGGTCTTCAAACTTGGCAATTTTAAGATTTGTGGACTTCAACTCCCAGAATTCCCCAGCCAGCAATTGGGAATTGAAATCCACAAATCTTAAATTAGCCAAGTTGGGAGACAGTTTTAGCTTACTGCCTCTAGTCTTCCGCAACCTAGCAGCTTCAAAACACGTAGCATCTCAAAGCTTGTCCATTATCTGAGGAACAGGAACATTGAAATCCAACAGAGCAGGGAGTGATGGAGCATTATTTAATCTTCTCCATCCAACCGAGGCGGTGGGCACGTTTGCCACCTTGCCCCCTCCCCTGGCCACTTCTCTCTCACCTTCCTCATCCGGAGCTCTTCCATCACCAAAGCAGCTCTCCTCAATTCTTGTCTTGTCTTTGATCTGCACCGTCAGCACCCGCTCGGAAATCACAGCTTCGAAGCCCACCACCGTTGTGTGTTCGTCCAAAGGGTAGACAAACAAGCCTGGGAAGGGAAGGCGATTTGTCAGCCGGTGGACCTGCCTACAGTTGGAACAAAACCTACCCAAGTCGTAAGTCGAGGGACAGTTTGCCTCCCCTTCTAGTCCCTTCATAATTCAGAAAGAATTATGAAGATAAAACCCCCAAGAAGAAGGAGACTCGGAGAGAGGCAGCCACACCTACCTTCGAAAGGATGGTTCTCGGAGTTGTGGTAGGACAGGCAGGCAGTCATTCCAAAGGCGTAGCCACTGACGCAGGAGGTGACCTCCGAGGCAGCCAGAGGGAGGACGGTGCTGGTCGTCCGGTTGATCAACCCCGGCATCCTGGCGGCCGTCTCAGGATCGGAGCAGGAAAGGTCACCCAGAAAGGAACCAGGGACTCAGTTTCTCTCCTCTGAAACAGAAACAGCACATCAGCCCTAAGATGGCCGCAAGCATCTGACCGCCAGGCCACACAGGACCAGTTGGTGGCCACAGAAAGAGTCCGCGATGGAAAATCAGAGGCTGCTGGACCTTTGGGGTCCTGGGCGATTCCCAGGCAAAGAGGCTCCCTGGGCCCCAATGAATCTGCTCTGCAGTTCTCATTTTAAAAAAAAAAAGTTTGAGAATCGGTTTTGGAGATCTCCTGGGGCTGTTTTGCTATTGGATGGGGGACATTTTACCAATGGGTCAGAACTGGCTTTTCTAGGGATCAAATCCCTCATCTGGCTATGGTGAATATTTTGCCTCCTCCTCCTCTCCTCGGCTATCTAACGACGGGAACGTGACATTGTTTGTGGGGCATTTTCTGCTGCTGAAACTTTGCAATGCAACTCTTGGTGGGGGGCTGCAACAGGGGAGGGGGCTGAGGTAGATCCAGCTGCAGAGGGGCTCTCCTGGGATAGAAAGCAGAGCTGGGATGGCCGGGTTTTTGCATCACCTGCCTCCAGTCCTCTGGCACCGGCTGCTTTCATGCTCTAAATGGACCCAGGAATGCTTGTTGCTCTGGATGGACCACAGCAGCCACCTCGGCCCTGTGGCCGGTCAAGGGCATCTCTTGACAGATGTGCCCAGGGATCGTCCCACTCGCTCTGTCTTCGATTTCCTTTTGATGAGGAGGAGTGATTCATCGCCAAAGAGTGTCGCTCTCACAGGGTAATAAATCAAGGGTTTAGTCTTCCCAGTTGGAGGGAAGGGGGGGTCGGAGATAGGTTCTGCGTCAGCGGGGAGGGAGGGGGGGAGAAAGCGAAGGCGTTGGAGTTTGCACACATTCCCACGGTGTGCCAAACAGAATCCACCTCCAAGAGAGCTGGGTTTTTTTCCTCACAGTTCCTTGTCTTCTAGGATTTCTGGAGGGCCCCCACTGGGGTGTCTTCTCGCCCTTCGGAGGCCGAGGGGCCAAACTCACTGAAGCCTCCTTCAAATTGGGCTGTTTCTCCACACGTCTCTCCGGGGTGACCCTCGGGGGTGACCTCCATGTGTGGGGCAGAGAAACAGGCGAGGGCTGGGCTACTTTCATTGTTTTTGTCCCTGCCTGGGAAAGCGGACAAGTCATCATTTAATCTGGAAGAGTTTAAAAAAAACTGAAGCAATGGAGGGAAGAGCTAAATAGAGCCTCTCCTTTCAGGGATTGTCTACCACCAAAAGCCTAAACTGAATAAAGAGCAATTCCTGGGACCTTGTTGAATGCAAGCAGGTGTTTTTGGTCAGTGATGATGGCTCTCTTGGTCTTGGATCTTCACAGGCGGCTCTCGCCAACTGTCCTCCCTCAGAGAAGTCCTTCTCTCGTGGCTAAGCCCCGGAAGGAAGGGGCGCCCACCGAGGAACACTCAGCCAGTCCAATCCTGCTTGCTGAGTCCATATTACTGGGCTCATTAATTCAGATTAAGCAAAGCTGCAAGGTTTGATTAGCCGCTGAATTACAGGATCAGGGTTTTACCGCAGCAAGCGCCACCACAGCGCATTCAGCTGAAATCAGGGAAGGGAGGCCTCATGTCCCGTCTGTCTTCTCCCTGTGGCTCCTGATCGATCGGCAGGACTGAGAAACGAGGGGAGTCTCCTAAGTGGGAAGCCTCACCTTCCGTTCAGACACAACTAGGTTTGGCACCTTGGAAAGTGTGGTTTGCCTCAAAATTATGGGTTTTCCTGGTGACAAACACTTAAACATGTTAAAAGGATTCCAGGCACAGGAATTCCTTGACTTACACCAGTTCATTTAAAGTTACAACAGCAGTGGAAAAACTGACTTATGACCAGTGTTCATACTTACGACCCCGTGGTCGTGTGATCAAAATTCAGTTATGCTTAGGAACCAACTCATATTTATGACAGTCGCAGCAACCTGGGGGGGGACTCACATGATCCCCTTTTGCGAGCTTCTGACAAGCCAAGTCACTGGGGAAGCCAGATTCACTTAACAACTGTGTGACTCATTTAACAACTGCGGCGATTCATTTAACAAATGAGGCACGAAAGGTTGTAAAAAGGAGCAAAACCCATCAACAAATCTCTCGCTTAGCATGACTGTAAGTTGAGGACCGCCTGTATTCCAGTCGAACTGAGGTTTTCCAGAAGATGCTGGTGCATTAATTGTGTCTGTCGTTGTGTCCATGTGCTCTGCCTAGCAAAATAAGGACTCCTGCGTGAATCCGCGATTCTTGTTCTGATGTGCAGTAAGAGGCAATCTTATTTATTTATCAAGTTTATCGAATTTATATGCCACTCTTCCAGCCGCTGGAGGTGAGGCATGGTGAGCACAGGAACAGAACTGCATTCCCACGTTGGAGTAATTGCGACGTGTTGCTTTCTCCCTTCTGCAGCTTCCCCAAACCTTCCTGGGCTGTCGAGCCCAGCCGGGACCGAGGGGTCCGCCGTAGGGGCGAAGCGTCTTAGCGGGACGCAATTCCGGAACGCAAGAGGGTCGCTTTCCAAAGAGGCTTCTGAAGGGGGGAGGGGGGCAAAGACCTGCCACCTCCAGGCTGCCCAAGATCCCCCCCCGTAGCAGAAGCCCCCGCCCTCCGCAAAGGGATCGGGAGAGAGATCTTGAAGGGATCAGGGCAGGCACGCAAGTTTGCGGGGCTTCGGGTGAAAACAGGACTCGGGTGCAAAAGACAGGGGGGAGCCGCTCTCTTGGCGAGGGGAGACCCCCACCTGAAGAGGGGCCCTCTGTTGGGTTCAGCCCAAGCGCCCCCCATCCTTCTGTCCGGAGGTGAGGAGGAGGCCCCATCTTCAGCTCCCTCGCAGCCTCCGAAGCTGCCGCTGTTCCTTGCAAACATAGTCCCCCCCCATTTACACACGCAGAGCCACAACTGTAGCTGGGGGGGGGGAAGGAATGTTGTGTCTGAAAGCAGCAGGAGACCTGGAGCTAAACGGGGGGCTGTTTTTAAAGCCTTTTAAACCAAGGCTGGGAGCCCAGGGCTTGGTGGCATTTTGCAGCCCCCCTCGTCCCTCCCCGACTTGTCCCAGCCTCAGTGCGGGGCGTCAAACGAAAATCGGGCACTTTTCTGGGGCAGGAGAAAGACCCTGCACAGAGGCAGTGGCGGGGGCGGGGGGAGCCGGCAGACAGGACGGAAAAACAAACCGGGAGCGAAAGTGGCGACGACGGGGGGGGCTGCTCTTACCTGGCCGGAGGGGCCGGTCGGGGGTCCAGGAAGGCTGCCCGCCGGGAGCTCCGCAGTGCCCGCCGGCTCTCCTGAATGCAGCGGCGGAGGCAACAGGTGGCCCGCGTGGGGCTGGCCGGGGGGCGAGGGGGGCTGCTGGCGACCGGGCGGGCGCGTCTCTCCTGCCTGCGGCTCCTCTGCCCACCTTGCGGGGCGAGCAAGAACTGGGGTGCTCGGCTGGCCGTCGGGAAGGACACGCGCGCACGCACCCGCAGCCGGGACAGGCGGGCGCAAAGTGGGTCGCAGCCGCGTGAAGAGCTCCCCCCCCGCACCGACCTCCGCGTGGCTCGGGCCGGCGTCCGCCGCGCCTCCGCAGTGCTTCAGTAAGAGCCCGGAGGGGAACCAGCACGCCCTTCCCCTGCATTTGGGGGCCGGCAGGTGGGACGCCCCCTCCCCTTCCACTCGGTTCCTTCCTTCACTCTCTAAGCGGTTTACCGAGTCAGCCTCTGCCCCCCAACCCTCTGGGTCCCCATTTTACCTGCCTGGGAAGGATGGAAGGTTGAGTCAACCTTGAGCAGGTTAGGATCAAACTCCTGGCTGTGGGCAGAGTCAGCCTGCAATACTGCGTTCTGCCACCAGGGCTTCCTCTGATGAGGACCAGCTGGCCCTTCGGGGTCCTTGCAAAGTATTAGGGAACCGCAAAAGGAGGGAAACTGCTTCTGAAGAAGAACTCAGCCCTCCAGGAAGGATGGGGGAGCAGGTAGGAGAGCGGGGGGGGCTCCTCAAGAGCCCAGGTCCAGGGGGGCCCAGCTGAGAAGCAACGGGCAGGAGTCCGAAGGAGGACTTTTAATGGACCTTGAAATTATTTCTGGGGAGAACGGGTGGAAAGATGAACCCCAGACGGATGAGGGGGCGCCCCTGCCTTTCTAATCCTACATGGCTTCTTGGGAAATTTTTAATAGCCTTTAATAACTTCCTGATTGAGCGCCATAGGGATATTTGCTCCTCTGTCAGCCATCACAACTGAGAGGAGCAAAGTCCCCTGTCGGTTTGGATCCCTCCCTGCTTCCCATCTGTGGGAAGGTCTCCTGAGACAGGAAAGGTCATTCTTGCGACTGAAGGACGGCAAGTGAAGGACGGAGACATCGCATCGGACAGGATACGGGCGTCCTTGGCGCCCAGCCCAGCTCCTGCTCATCCAGTGAGATCATGATTGTAGTACATGACACCTCCAAGGGAAAAAAATAGCTCAAACTTTGGTGTCACGCTCCTTCATGACTGGATTCCTGTTCCCATCATCCCCAGCCCTGCTGACAGTTGAAGTTCACCCATCATAAAGTGCCCAAGATTGAGAAACACTGATCTGTGGTCAAATGTTGGGGAACAGCCATTTTATCCATAGCCTTAGCCATAATTGTTTGCAATTTATCCAAACTATGAAAATATTTTTTTAAATAAAGCTTTAGTAGTTCAAGATGGACAGAAAGCATGTAGGGAAGGGCAGGAAAAAGAGATGGTTGGCTACAAGCCACCCATTTGAGGCCTCTCTAGCTTCTCACATCAATGTTTGGGGGTCTAAATAGTAATTCTAACTTCAGTAACTCTGATAATAGAGAAACTCAAAGTTTAGCTCATCAATGACCAAACATAATGAAAAAATTGCAGTTTGGGTGTGAGGCACACATAATTCAGCACAGCAAAAGCTACTTAAACTAGCCATCTGCCGGATCCCTACATTGTTAGCTTAATTGCAGCTTGTCAGATAAACTGGAGTTGGCTGCCTTCATCCTAAGCCCTAAACGGTGGCTTTCAGATTTTGACAGGAGAGTCTGCCCACCGCATTATGGCCAAAGCATAAACAACATCATAAATCAGGCTAAGGGTGTCTGGAAGACAGTTGCCCTGTTCATTCTTTAAGTGGAAACATAATGAGGTTCTCTTTATTATCCCAATTTGTTTCTCCAGCCATCTGGCTGTCCTCCTCCAGGGCAAATGCCAGAGAAGGAAGACACCTCCGAGATCTAAGTGACAGAAAAGGTTATTTGAAGAATAACCAAAAGGGGGAAAAGCAGTATTTTTCAGTCAGGGCAACTTTTAAGATGGGTCGACTTCAACTCCCAGAATCCCACAGCCAGCATGGGTGGACTTCAATGCCCAGAATGCTGAACAATGTCCAGACTGAGAATCCTTGAGAGCCCTTGGTGCTCTCTGAGCTTGGGGGTTTCCTTGCAGACGTTTCATGACCCAAACTAGATGCCATCATTACTGCTAGTGATAATGTTACCTAGTTTGGGTCACAAAACGTCTGCAAGGAAACCCCCAAGCTCAGGACCCTCCATTTCAACCCTGAACTACCAATAAAGGTTCCCCTGTATGGGAATCTAGTGCAGTGTTTGAGGACAGACTCCTGGGCTAGTTTTTCAGTGGCTGAGTTGGCCAGTTCTGAAGCCCAAATCCAGGTTAACAGAACCTGATGCCCAGTCCCCAAATTTGTGCCTGCTTCACACCACGTGCCAAGATCCTGGCTGGGATTTAGCAAGATATTCACCCCAAAATACCTTGAACCGTTTCAGCTATGTAGTGTGCTTTGTGAACACAATTCAAGTGGTTGACTTTTGGCTGGAGGAATTGAGCAAACGCAGGAAACTGTGTGAATGAACTGGGGTCCAGATGGTTGTGGGGAAACAAGCAAGCAAGCAAGCAGGTTTCCCAGCAATCGAGCAAGGATTGCACCCCGTTCAAGGTGCATCTCAGCGGGCATTTTCCTATTTTCCCTTGGCCAGCTCCGATCCGGCTGGCCGCAGCTGCTTCTTCCCCGGCTCCTGTGCGTGTGGCCCGGCACCCGCACCGGCTCGGCTGCCCGTTGCCATGGCAAAGGCTATGATGTCACCCTGGGAAAGCGAGACGATGATGAGACGGCGGGACCCCAAAATGGATCCTGGCACAAAGGGGTCAGCACGGGAGAAGAGGGGGCAGATGAGAGGGAAGGGGGGAGGGTGGCTGAGCCGGGGGGGGGCAGTGGGGCGATGCAGAGCGAGCCTGCCGGGCCGTCCTGTCTAGCAGCAAATTCCCGTCACTAGAGATGCCAACGGCGCCGTCCAGGCTGGCAGGAGGGAGAAGAGGGTCATGACCAGGAGGGAAAGGCCTTTTGCAAGATGGCGCACGCTGGGTTCAGCCACGGAAGGGGGGAAACCCAGAGGATTTACCCAGTGCCCCCACCGAGCAGCCCCTCACCCAGCAAGCCCTGGCTTGGTGAAGTGCTTCTCTAACCCCCCCCCCCTTTGGCGAGTTCTAGCTTGCCCACCCCTGGGGCGTTCTGAATTCAAGTCTTCCCAGCTGGCAAGCTTGCAAGAGGCAGCTTTGGGTAAGGAGGGGTGCCAGCCCACCTCCTCTTTTCCCCAGGAAACGCGTCCTCCTTGCAAAGGAGCCTTGCAGGCGGACGGAGAGAAAGATCTCCAGACCCCGGCTGGGCATTGCAACGGCGGGCAGGGCAGCCCCCCCCCCCGGAAAAATAGGGCCCCCCTTCGAGGCCCCCCTCCTCGAGGCCCCCCTCCTCTCGGAGCAGCATGGAGAAAATGCAAGAAAGGACAAACCCGCGACGGCTTTACATTTCTCGCATTGCATTTAATTGTGCGAGAATCGCGCATGCGCGCTCGGGCCGCCAGTGAAACGTTCGAAAGGAGAAAAAAAAAGGAAGGAAAGGGGCGGGGCGGGTCAAGGCGTTTCCGGAACGTCCGGCGTGCCGCCGCGGCCCCCCGCCCGGAATCCTTTCTGGGGCGCACGCGGAGCGCCCCGCCTCTTCCTGCGGCGCCTGCGCAGAGCCGGCGGTCTCCCGGGGGCTGCAGCGTGAGGCCGAGCGGTCTCTCCGTCTCCGGGGAGAGGATGGCGACCGACTCGTGGGCGCTGGCGGTGGACGAGCAGGAGGCGGCCGCCACGGCCTCGGTGAGGAACGCCGGGCGGAGAGGTTGGGCGGGCCGGGGCACGCATGTGCACGTGTGAATGGGGCCCCCCCTGCCGCTGAGAGTTTCCCGCTGCGGGGGGGGCGCGCTCATAAAGCAGAAAAAGAAAATCCGCCTTGAAACGAGGGGAGCATCCAACGGGGGCTGAAAACAACCCTTGAAACCCACAAACACACCTGGGTTGCTGTGTGAAGCAGCCCTGTGGGGGGGGAGGGGCCGCTCATGTCTTTTGTATGTGGTTACATTGATGTGGTTTTGAATGGTGCGTATGAAGCTCCCTTCTGTTTTAATCTGCGTGTGTGTGTGTGTGTGTGTGTGTGTATGTATATATATATATATATAGGTCTTTGGTTCCTCGGGTTTTCTCCCCCGTAGAATTTGAAGTGTCTTGGCTGCCCTGATGCCATTTCTGCCTCTGGCTGTCGTGACCAGCAGATGTTGTAGCTTTCTTCTTTTCAAGAAAGGAAGGCTTTTTACAGTGTTTCTCAACCTTGGCAACTCGAAGATGTGTGTGTGTGTGGAGCTTCAACTCCCAGAATCCCCTATCCTGCCTTGACTGGCTGGGGAATTCTGGGAGTTCAAGTCCATCGTCTTCAAGTTGCCAAGGTTGAGAATCCCGGGCTTATCAGTTACCCAAGGTGCTCATGGGAACTTAAAATCCTTTAAAGAACTACAGCCATGAAGATTTTAATTCTTTCCCCTAACCTATAGGATGGCACCTGTGCCCTGGCAGTAACTGAGAAGCCCCAATTTGTGCTCAGAATCTCACTCTTTTCTCCCTTTCAGCTGAGCAACTTACACCTGAAGGAGGAGAACCTCAAGCCAGATGCCAACGGTGGGTGTAGCCGTGGTTCCCGGTGTGGAGCCGGTCCCTGTAACTGAAACCCTGGAGACTATTTCCTGCTCTTTGTTCTTACCAGTTGTGCCCACACGCACAGATAGTCCTATTTCACCCCACTTTTATGAGTGAAATTACATCCTCATTACTAGGAAGCCAACCTGTCTTGTGGCATCTAAGCACTAAGGAGTATATTTTAGGTGTAAGGTTGAGTCAATCAGAGCTTTGCTGGGCAGTAGTAAATCTGTGAGCAAATCACTGGCAAATGTATACATCTGGTCCTTGACTTGCCACAGTTTGTTTAGTGACTGTCCAAGTTGCGGCGGCACTGAAAAAAGTGACTTAGGACCGTTTTTCACACTTAACGACCGTTGCAGCATCTCCACGGTCATGTGATCAAAATTCGGGCACTTGGCAACTGACTCGTATTTATGACGGTTGCAGCATCCCAGGCTCCTGTGATCCCCTTGTATGACTTCTGATAAGCAAGGTCAATGGGGAAGCCAGAGTCACTTAGCAACTTAACAACTGCAGTAAGTCACTTAACAGTGGCAACGAGGTGGTAGAATGGGACAAAATTTTCTTAACTGTCTCTCATAGCAACAGAAATGTTGGGCTCAGTTGTAGTCATAACTCGAGGATTGCCTGTATAAGATTTGTGGCTCTGTCAGCAGTGGGGAATTCTAACTGGGTAATCCTGCTAATAGTGGCTGGTGGGGCATCCTAGGACGGTGGAGTTAGAAATGGCCCCCTTATCTAGGCCAGGGTTTCCCAACCTTGGCAGCTTTAAGATGAGTGAACTTCAACTCCCAGAATTCCCCAGCCAGCCTTCTGCATCGTGCAGGAGAACTTACAAAGCCCTCCATGAGAGACGGTTGTCCGACCCCTTCTGGAGTAACAGAATAACTTTCTTTGCCAACCCATCTTGCTGGTGCTACAAATGGTAGTTTCTTCCAACAGGAGCCGTTGTCAAGACAAGGGACGGTGCAGAGAAGACGGAAGAAGAGGAAAAAGGTAGCACATGCCTAATTTTAACTGTACCAGATCTGTTTCCTGTTGCTGTGCAGGAAAGCCCCAGGTCCCAACCTCGTCCCCCTTTCCAAGAAGGGCTCTTTGGCGGGAGGCAGTTAAGACCCTCCTTTTCTTGGCAGGGCTGGGCTGCCGAGTGCCCAGCTTTGTAATGTCCGGAGGGAAAGCCAAGCCCACTCAGCGTTCTGTCTTCGGTGCCAGCTGTTTGCCATCTGCTGGTTCTATCCTCAAGCGCTGGGACACCCGGTCTTCGGCCGGAGGCCCCCTAGGTGGGTTTTGTATGTGGGGCAGGGGTGGCAGAGAGGCCGTAGTTATAGGACAGGAAGCGTCAAAAATGGAGAAGAATTGCCCTCCTTGTGGGCATCTTAGCGGTCTGACTCTCAAGAGTCTTGGTGGCAGAGTGGTTACAGCGCAGTATTGCAGGCAGACTCTGCCCGCACTCAGCAGTTTGATCCTGACCGGCTCAAGGTTGACTCCGCCTTCCGTCCTTCTGAAGTCGGTAAAATGAGGACCCAGATTGTTGGGGGTGACAGGCTGACTCTGCAAACCGCTCAGAGGGGGGGGGGCTGTAAAGGCACCGAGAAACGTTGTATAAGTCTTAAGGGCTCTTGCTAAAAGCGAAAGGGGGTGTTCGTGCTTTGGTGACCCCCCCTTTCCCATCTGGCCACAGAGGATCGGGCTGCCCAATCCTTGCTGAACAAGCTGATCCGTAGCAATTTGGTGGACAACACGAACCAGGTGGAGGTGCTGCAGAGGGACCCCACGTCGCCCCTGTACTCGGTGAAGTCTTTCGAAGAGCTGCGCTTGTAAGTGCCTCCCACTTGGCTTTTGGGGAGCTCGTGGTTCCTGGAGGGGGGACATCACTCAGAGTAGGGGGCTTTGGTGGCATTGCTGCCCTGTGAGGGAGAAGCGGGTTCAAAGTCTTCGTAGCGCTGCATAGGCATCATCTTTGCTCCCCCCCCTCAGGAAGTCCCAGCTGCTGCAGGGGGTCTATGCCATGGGCTTCAACAGGCCCTCCAAGATCCAGGAGAACGCCCTACCCATGATGCTTGCGGAGCCGTAAGTCCTGTCCCATGGGAGGGCTGGAGGGAAGGCTGGGGAGGGCGGAAGAGGTGGCGGGAGTGGGTGCAAGGGATCTCGAAGGGGGCCTTTGCTGGACATGGGTGAGTACTCACCATGCCCAGATGCTGCCCACTCAAATTGCCTGCTGGCACGACCCTCGGGGAGGGGCGCTGTTCCCTCTGAGCCGCCCAGAGCCCTCCCCTCCCCTGCTCACGGTGTCCACCTGTCTGCAGCCCACAGAACCTGATTGCCCAGTCCCAGTCCGGCACCGGGAAGACGGCAGCTTTTGTCCTGGCCATGCTCAGCCGGGTGGAGCCGGACCACAAGCATCCCCAGGTAGCCACTATCACCAGCCCTGATTAGGGGAAGGGGCTGGAGGGGCCCCTGAGCCGAGGGGTGGTGTGGTCAGAGGGTTGCCAAGGGCGATTTGCTCCTGGCAGAGATTGAGGCAGGGGTCAGCAGCCTTCAGCCCTCGGCCTTCTCCCCTGAGGTTGGGGATTTTCTCTCCCTAGCCGGTTCCAACCGCTGGGAAGAGACTGGGGAGGGGGATGTGCTGGCTGCCGGCCCTGGCACTGAAAAGACAGACTGGACAGAGGTTTTTTTCGCTCTTTTGATTTTCTTCCCTCTTCTCCCCTCCGCTCCAGTGCCTCTGCCTTTCTCCCACATACGAGTTGGCCCTCCAGACCGGGAAGGTCATAGAACAGATGGGCCGGTTCTACCCTGCGCTGAAGCTGGCCTACGCCGTCCGGGGCAACAAGCGTGAGTGTCCAGCTGCTTCTCTCCCTTTCCTGGCACCTTGCCGGGACAGAGCCGGACAGAGTGACCTTTCAGGTCTCTGCCATCAGCGGGGTCCCTCCAGTGCGAGAGTGGGGAGGGGTCTGGGGCTGTGGGATGGGCGAGATGGGCCAAGCTCCCCAAGGGGTCACGTCCTCTTCTCCCCGCCACCACCCCAACAGTGGAGCGTGGCCAGAAGATTGCCGAACAGATCGTCATTGGCACACCAGGCACCGTCCTGGACTGGTGTTCGAAGCTCAAATTCATCGACCCCAAGAAGATCCGGGTGTTTGTTCTGGACGAGGCCGACGTCATGATCGCCACCCAGGGGCACCAGGACCAGAGCATCCGCATCCAGAGGTTAGGAGGGCAGAAGCGGAAAGCCATTATATACTTGGCAGAAGTGGAAAGCCGTTGTCGGGAAGGTTTTAAATGCCAGGGCGGTGGATCCAAGTCTGGCTGTTTTTCTCCCCCCCCCCCCAGGATGCTTCCCCGAGATTGCCAGATGCTGCTCTTCTCGGCCACCTTTGAGGACTCAGTGTGGAAGTTTGCCCAGAAGGTGGTTCCCGACCCCAACATCATCAAGCTGAAGAGGGAGGAGGAGACGCTGGACACCATCAAGCAGTACTACGTCCTCTGCAGCAGCCGGGAGGAGAAGTTCCAGGCGCTCTGCAACATCTACGGGGCCATCACCATCGCCCAGGCCATGATCTTCTGCCACGTGAGGGCTGGGCCAGGCCGGGTGGTGGGCCAGGCGGCACCCCAGCCCCGTCCCTCCCGGAGCCCCCTCGCTTGCTGACCCTTCCCTCCTGCAGACCCGCAAGACGGCCGGCTGGCTGGCGGGGGAGCTGTCCAAAGAAGGCCACCAGGTTGCCCTCTTGAGCGGGGAGATGATGGTGGAGCAGCGGGCGGCTGTGATCGAGCGCTTCAGAGAGGGCAAGGAGAAGGTCCTGGTGACCACCAACGTCTGCGCCCGAGGTGAGTCCAGAATCAAGAGAACTGGAAGGGACCTGGGGGATCTTCTAGTCCAGCCCTCTGCCTGAAGTAGAGACCCTGTATCAAGCGGCTGTCCAGTCTCTTCCTAAAAAGCTCCGGTGTCGGAGCATCCAGAAGTTCTCGTCCTTCCTTTCTGATGACTGAGGTGCCTGTGTGGACCACACGGCCCCCTTTTGGCTCTTGGCTTCTGAATTTGGGAAATGGGCTCTGCAGGGTTACAGCCCTCATGGAAGGAACGTTTGTTTAGCAACCGTCCAAAGTGACAGTGGCCCTGAAAGGAGGTAGCTGGGGACTAGCGCTGCCCTTAGCCTCCGTATAGAGCGTCCTCGTGGTGATGGGATCGGGGTTGGGGCGCTTGGCCACCGTCTTGCACTTACGGCGGTCATTGGATTGGCAACCTTCCCAGCAGGCTTCCGACAGAGTCAGTAGGGAAGCTTGCAAGTTGTGGTGATGCCTTGCTTAACAACCGCAGAGGTCCAGTGAACCAGCAAGAGGATTGTAAAATCCTCTGCTGTCACGTGATGTCTCGCTTAACAACCACACCACTTAACAGTGGACGTTGTGGTCCTTCTTGTCATAAGTGGAGGGTTACCTGCAAAAAGATCGTGGTCTCCTCCTCCAGTGGCTCTTAGAAAAGGTCGCTCAGTCCAAAGAGAAGGGGACAGTTTATGTCTGATTGTGACGTGTTGTGAGCTACACAGAGTTGTGGAGCGTCGGGTCGTCTGTTAAGCCGGCAGAGGAGAAGTTTAAATACCGCGATGACAAACTTCCTCTCCAGGCATAGACGTGGAACAGGTCTCTGTGGTGATAAACTTTGACCTCCCGGTGGACAAAGATGGCAACCCGGACAACGAGACTTACCTGCACCGCATCGGCCGCACGGGGCGCTTTGGCAAGCGGGGGCTGGCCGTTAACATGGTGGACAGCAAGCACAGCATGAACATCCTCAACCGGATCCAGGAACATTTCAGTGAGTCCCCAAAATCGGTCCGGGGTCCGGGGCGAAGCTTCGTCTCTCTGACCTGGAGCCTTGGGCCTCATGTAAAACACCAAAGTCTGGTTGTTCCCTTGGGAGGGAGGGGGGCTTCACTGTAGGGCTGGACTTGGCCTTCCAGTGGGGCAAGACCCAGCAAAGGAAGCCAGCTGGGGGATGTGGGGCCAGTCCCTCCCTCTCCACTCCAGCCAGGGAGGGGGCCATCCTAAAAGTTAGCTGGGGAAACTGCACGGATTAATTCAAAGGCACCCCCCCCCAAATATTATTACTCTAGGTCAGGGGTCTCCAAACCTGGCCCCTTTAAGACTTGTGGACTTCAACCCCCAGAATTTCCCAGGCAGCAGGAATTCTGGGAGTTGACGCCCACAAGTCTTAAAGGGGCCATGTTTGGAAACTACCTGCTCTCTATCCATTAAATAATTTAATCCAGAATATTACATTATTACATATTCAGTAGCATGTGAAGAGGGGTTCAGGGACTTTTAAGGGTCATCAGCAACTCGGGCTCTGTGACTTTTGTGAGTTAACTTAAATGTCTGTTTTTGGCCACAAATCACAGGAGAACCAAACTGGTTCCTGTTTTACAGACTTCTGAATCTTTCCTGACAGCGCTGCTTTTTATTTTTTATTTTTTTTGCAGACAAGAAGATTCATAAATTGGATACAGATGATTTGGATGAGATTGAGAAAATTGCTAACTGAAGGGGGCAGCTGAGGGGATGGGCATGCCCGCCTTCCGCCCCGTGGCTCTCCCACCCAAAATTGGCACGCCACGCCGTCCCGACGGGCGCATCTCCTCACCAGCCACGTGCGAAGTGGGGCGTCCCCCAAGATCACAAGTGCTGCAGAAATTACCTAACCCAACAACAGTGCGGCTGGACTTTAATTTCCAAATTTGTGCAAACTGGAGAAAGGAAGATACATTTCTCAAAGAAATGTTTACAGTAACTTTTTACTTTTTTCTTTTAGTTTTAGCCTTAAGAGTGGGGGAACCTCTTCAATTATGAAAACGATGCCAAAAAAAAAAAAGTAGCCAATAATTAGAAGGGATTTTAATGCCTGTTTTGTGAAGAGAGAGACAGGACTAAAAGGAGTACGTGGAAGATTGGACAGACAAATATCTAAAGCTTATGATTTTTTTTCTTTTTTTACACTTCAAAGAGAAGAGCAAATGTCCAGGCTAGTTTCCTGATGGGAATGTGTGATGTGGGCAGAGATTGCCATTTTTACTCAAGGAAAATCACTGCTTGTTTTCTGATTTTTTCCCCCCTCTTGTTGATGGAATGGTTGCCTGTCTTTTCATTCTTATCCTTTTTCTCCTTCCCGAGAAACTTCGGAGAGCTGCAATCCCATGTGGGGGTCTTGAGACGCCTGCTTGCTCTTGGGGGTGGCGGGGAAGGGAAGCCAAAACCTGGGCAGCTTCACAGGACTTCACAGGCCCCTCGGGAGAGAAAGATGACGTTTCATGAACAGCTTGGTGGGGAAGAAGAGAGCTGATGCTGACCCTCGTCCAGAGGGAACTCTTGTCAGCTCCCAATAGAGACGGGAAGATAAAGTAAGACATTTGGGCAGAAATGAGGAGCGGCTCCATGGGAGAGACGTGTTTGTGGGTGCTGTAAGGCTGAGCTAAATCTCTGTTTTGGGGCCTCCAGAGGAAGTCCTGTGGGTTGCAAAGGAAGGGTGGGCAGGCAGGCAGGCAGGTGGGTTTATAGCTTCACCTCCGGAGGGGCAGGTGTGTCCCCCGAAGGGCTGAGGAGCATCAGCTTCCTCATAAGGAGCTCCAGGTTTTAATTGGATCTTAATTTCTTCCCCGCATCCCAGCAAGTCCCTCTCCCCGTCCACCGGTGTGCATTTTGGTTGTCTGTGTGTTGTTGGTTGCTAGCAAATTGATTTGGCTTCTTGGGCGGGGGGGAGGGGGGACAGAGATCATGCCTACAATTGCAGTGACCCCAAATGGTGTTCGGTTTGGGGGTGGCCGAAGAGGCTCAGTGGGGGCTGCCTTTTCCTCTGGGCTCCGCCATGGCGTTCTCGGGCAGGCGCAGCGAGGGCTGGATCGGATTTCTCCTCTCTCTCTCTCTCTCTCTCTCTCTCTCTCTCTCTCTCTCTCTCTCTCTCTGTGGCACGGCAGAATGAAGAGTATTTTTATTCACGCTTGGGCGGGGGGTGGGGGCAGAAGAGCTCCTGGCTTCCTGCTTGATTCGGGACCCTTTTTTAAGTCGATTGAGAATGTTGAGTTTTTAATCCCTGCGTTTTAGAGGAAGCTGGGAGTGAGATGGGGATTCTTTTCATGCAAAACAGGACAGGTGCGCCCTGCTCATTTTAGAAATGTACCTAAATTTTTAGGATGTTTGTGCACAGCCTCTTCCTGGGTTTCTCTCCACAGCTTTAGTGGGGTTTGGGGAGTGGGGGGGGGGTGTCAGGTGGGTTTTAAAAAAAACAGCTGTCCATAGATTTTGTATGCTGGGGCATACTTATTTTTTTCCCACAGGAGCTAACAGGCAGGCGTGGGCTGTATGTGGCGGGGAGTCTTCGACCCACTCTGGCCACACCAGGTGACCACGCGAGCTGGACCCAGAGGGGGATGGGAGAGGCAGCCAGAGCGGCTTTCCGATGTAACTTCTCACTTGAATAAAGACCGCAGGAGACTTGACACCCAGCCTCGGCTGTCTTCCGCGTGATTCGTAGCAGTGGCTCTTCAGGGGGCTGAAGGCGCCCCTTCCCCTCCTCCTGCCGAGCCAGGGGGGATTTTTAAATTGAGGAGGGTACTTCTCAGGTGAGAGCCCGGCCCTCCCTAAAGACTAAGTTTGTTGTCATGGCACTTGCATTTTAATTGGAATAAAATAAACATAGCTAATGCCCGCTAGGTGTTCCTTTGGCTTTTCTGCCCCTTTGGGGCTCCCTGGTTGAGCTGCTGAGGGTCGCCTGGGAGTGCTGAGCTGTGCTGCTGAGGGACCCCCTTCATGCAGCCTTTTTATTAATTAAATTTTTACACCACCCATCTTACCGTGCTCGCTCCATCAACTGGAAGGGTGACTGAAGCCAGGCATCAAAGCTGTGACCCAAATATTTAGGGTTAAATGCACCTGCCGGTGTCCTTCGTGTGTCCGTGTGCATATTCTCCCTCAGAATATCTTCCGTGGGTTTGCGGTGACAAATTTCCCCAACTGAATGCAAAAAAAAAAAAAACCAACTATTCCCCTTCCCACAAATTGGTCCACCCCTTTTCCCTAGGAAATCCCACGTGGGTTTGTTTGCCCAGGTTTTTAAAATCGCTTCATGCGGTTTGTGCTGGAGCACGGGAGACATAAAAACCAGCACCCGATCTTGTCGTCAGAATATTCTCTCCCCCCCCCGAAAGAAATGAATGGGGCTGTTTCTATCAGCTTCCCCAACTGGGTGGCCTCCAGAGGGCTACAGTTCCCAGCTGCCCGTCTTGACTCAGCAATGCATAATGCCAGGTAGCCTCACCTGGTCTCCGTCCCCCAGCAGCTCAAAGGAGGCCAGGCCAAGATGAGCTACCCCCTTCCCAGCACTGACCTCCTGGGCTGGGTGTCCCCCCCTCTCCATGGACCCTGGGAGGAGAAAGCAAGCCCTGTGGCCGCAACAGGCTGATCTTGGGAAGAGAGCCCAGAGAGTGGCCCCTGGGGTGCTCTGCTAAATTGATCCCCCCCAGGTCAGCTGGACGGACATCAGACCACCACCACTGCTCAAGGCTTCCATGCCCTGGGAAAGTCTCCTGCCGCCTCCCAGCATCCTTTGGCCTGTCTGGGCTAAGAAATCAACACTCGAAGGCGGAGTGATTTTGGCAAGCTGTCCTCTCTGTTAGCAGGTCTCTTTGTGCAGAATACTGAGAATTCGAACTCTGCCTGCAGACAGAAATGTTTTTCTTTAAAACATTCAAATACAGTTTGAGGAAAAAAATGGCATTTTGATAACACAAACAAGCCACTCTTAATCAAACCAGGTTGATTTGTTTGTTCAAAAAGCAGCAGCAGCAGCAGCTCTTCAGGAAAAGCTCCCCCCCCCAGGCAGAGCTCAAGACCGCGATACGCAATGCAAACACACATCCATGACTGTTTTCGGCAGGAGCTCTGAAATTATTGCCAGAAACACTGAATTTCAAATTTACACTGGAGGCAGAGCCCATTCGGGGAGGATCCTTCCAGACTTAATTTGTGCCATAATCTCGTAAAAGAAATTTGATTAAAAATGCAGTAACAGACCTTGGGAAGGCTGAGCGTGTTCGAGAATCTTTATCTACAGCCACCCCCCACCAGAACGGAGCAGAAGCCTTGAAACGGGGCATGGGGGCCCCAGCCTTCCCTCAGACAGGGCCAGTCCTTGTATCTTGTGCAAAAGCCTCCACTCCCCTCTCTCACCCCCAGCCCCCAAAAGTGGATTATCCGCACCTTCAACCAAAGCTGCGCAAGGGAGAATCTGGAGCAAAAGGCAGTGTGGGGAGCTCCTGCTGGCCCTGGTTTCCTTACCACTCTTCTGGATTCAAATCAAATTGAATCGGGGAAGGGAAAGGAAGGAACTCCCCTGAATATAGAGCCCTCTGCCTACCAGGTGGAATGCAGATGGGGGAGCCAATCAAAGGGGCTGACAGCACCTAAAAGCAAAGGCCGCCACCGTCCCTTTGGGCTGAGCAGGGGGACCTGGGTGAGTGTTCCGTCCCCCCAGGAGGGGAATCGGCTGAGTCTAAAGGAGCGGACGGAGGCTGGGAGGGGCTGGGTTTCCTTCCAGGGGGGTTTAATGGGAGGCAGACACACTCCTGCTCAGAGCGCCCCCTCCTGCTTGTCCAGCAGAATGCACAGCACGGACTTGTGGCGGATGGCGCAGTCCTGCAAAGACCGACTGAGGTCCGAGAAGGTCCTGCGGGGCACTTCCACCGTCCCGATCCTGCAGCGCCGGTAGGCGGCCGCGTTCTTTTGCTCGGCCACAGCGACCACCGTCTCCAGGTTGTCTGTGGGCCGGAAGTAGCGTTCGAACCTTTCCCCCGAAGGCGAGCGGATGGCCAGCAGCAGCCGGGGCTCCTCCTCACGGGGCTCCTCCAGATTGAGGGTAAGTGCGGTGGGAGAACTTCCTTCCCTCTTTTTATTCAATCGAGGCCTCTCCAAGGCAGGGAAGGGGGGCGAGGGGTGCTCTCCACCGCCCCCCTTGTGCTCCAGCAGGAGAGGTGTGGGCCCCCTCAGCAGAGAAGGATCCTGGGACCTCTGTTCTTCCTCGGCTGCTGCTGCCGCCTGGGCAGTGGCTGGGAGCTCACCAGCCTGCTCGGACATCACTTCAGCAGTGCCTGTCCTCCGGTCCTTCCTGCTGATGGACGGCAGCACCCGGTACTTGTTGAGGGAAGAGGAGGTCCTGGTGGGCACCTGCTGGAGGAGGTCTGGCACTTCGGCCGGGAGTGCCTGCATGGGCTGGGAGGAGGCTGCCCTCCGGCTACTGACCTCTTCCTCCCCAGGGGTGGCGACCGGCTGGGGGGACGATGGCACTTGGTAGGAGTAGGCCCCCAGGCTCTGGGAATAGCTCAGGTTGGACCGGGTGCGCCCCTTGGCGGATTTTGGCCGGGTGACATGCATGGCGACGCTGGGGAGTGGCGGCCAGCCGGGAGACTTTGCGATGGCAAAGGGGACCTTCCGTTCAGAGGGTGAGATGGTCAGGGGTGAGGCAGCGGCCATTGCTTTTCAGGAGGCCTGGGAAGGAAGGAAGGAAGGAAAGAAGAGAGAAATAGCACGGACAGATCAGCCTCTCCAACACAGCATTTTGCAACTCAGCTTGCCAGGTACAAGGCTGGCGTCCCCTGCTCTGGAGCTCAGAGCCGCCGCCACCTGGGCTTGGCACCTACTGTAATTTTAACCACGCAATGGTGTGGGCAGTGCCGCCGGCCCTCCCGCTGGCTGGATTTCAAACCACAGACCTAAATATCCCCTCCGAGCATGAAGCTGCCACTCTCTCCTTGCCAGGTGAGAATCGCAGCCTCGGCCTTCGGAGGAGGCGGGCAAAGGGGAGGGGGAAGGGCAGCCCACCTGCCGAAGATGCTCCATGGGCTCTGGGCGACTGGCAGCTCCGGGCATCAGGAGGGCCGTCAGTCCAGGAGGGTCTCCGCTGCAGCCACGGCCGGGCAGTCGCTGGTGCTGCAGCCTGGAAAGGGAGGAGAGACGTTGCTGGCCTGGGGGGCATTGAGGGGGGTCAGGGGAGGGTGAGGGGGGTCCTGAGAAATGCCCACCAGGGAGAGCCAGCAGGCTCAGAGCCGGCCATACCAAGCCACGTTCCACTCTACAAGCCAAGATTGCCTTTTGGCTGGGGGGGGGGATGACCACTGGCGGGGATTGGAGGGTGGCAGGGCTGCCATGGAAGGCTGCCCCCCTTTCCTCTCCCAACAGCCCTGCCAGGTAGGCCAACCGAGACGGGTGGGCTTCCCCTCTCCCCCCCACAACCCAGGGCCTGTCCCGTGACTTCAGGCCCCATTGTTCCCAACCTCGCCCGCCCACCCTCCCCCAACCCTTCCCCATCACCCGCAGCTTTCCTATGGTCCGGAAAACCACGGTTCCCATCATCCCCAGCCCCTGTGCCGGACTTTTTGCCCGTCGTCACAGGAAGCTCGGTTTGATCGAGTCCCCGTGGTTCCCCGCCGTGGCCGGGGACGATGGGGGTTGTAGACGGAGGGGGGGCGTCGGACTCCCGGCTCGGTGGCCGCCCCCGCCTCACCTGGCCGCGGCTCCATCCAGCAGCCCTGCGCGCAGGCGGGGCCTTCTCGGCGGTAAACAGCGCCGCGTCTCCACGGCAACGGCCGCCGCCAGCCGACTTCCGGCCTTGACCGGAACAAGACGCGAGGGCGGGAGACGGAGACAGAGAGGGTGGCCCACCTCACCATAGACGACAACAGGGCTAGAGGGGATCCAATGGGGTTCTTCGCGTCGCTCTGGCCCTCGCCCTGAGGGAACTTGGAGGGCAGAGAAAAGAAAAGAGGCGACGTTGCTCTACGAGACGAAGGGGAGGAAAGGTGGAAGTTTCCCCCCCGATTGCTTTCCAACAGCCCTGCCGGGTAGGCCAGGCCGGGGGAGGGTCTTTCCCGCCCATTGGCCTTTATTTCAGCTTCAGTGGGGGGATTTCATTACTGTAACTAAACTATAACTAATAACTATATACCTGCCTCCAGAAGTGGTGAATGCTCCAACACTGGAAGTTTTTAGGAAGAGACTGGACAGCCATTTGTCTGAAATGGGGTTTCCTGCCTGAGCAGGGGGTTGGACTAGATGACCTCCAAGGTCCCTTCCAACTCTTGTTATTGTTGTTGTTGTTTATGTAGAGAGAACTATAATCTATATCTAATTTTTCATATCATCTATCATTTCTATATGTGTCTATATCTATCCATCTATATCTATCATCTATCTCTATCCATTCATCCATCTATCCATCTATCTATATCTATCTCTATCCATTCATCTATCCAGCTATCTCTATCCATCTATCTATCTCTATCCATTCATCTATCCAGTGCTTTTTTTTCTAAAAAAAAAAAAAGGTGCTGGAACGCACACATGTCATACAACCTGCCTTGCCTACCCTACAAGGTTCCATCCAAAAAAGGTGCCGGAACTCCGTTCTGGGCATTCTATGAGAAAAAAAGCCCTGCATCTATCTATCTATCTGTCTGTCCGTCTGTCCGTCCGTCCATCCATCCAGCCATCCATCCATCCATCCATCCTTCTATCTATGTCTGTCTGTCTGTCTGTCTGTCTGTCTGTCTATCTATCTATCTATCTATCTATCTATCTATCTATCCCACCTTTATTATTACTTGTAAATAACTCGAGGTGGTGAACGTAATCTGATCCTTGTCCTCCACCACAACTCTGCAAGGTTCTTGTGGGAAATGTAACCCTTCCCCCCATCCCCCATCTCCACCCCCATCCTTTGCCCTTCCTGAAACATCTAAAACCACCAAGCTCAGAGAGCACCAAGGATACCTCGTTGTCATCCTGGCCTCTCAGCATCTGGAAACTGCAGCACCCTAGAGAGGTTTGGGATGAGCCCCAGCCAATAAACGAATGCCTTGCTTTAGTCGAAGCTTTCGCAGCTGGGTTAGCCAAGCTGGTTATGAGGGTCCCGATTGCATTGGATCTGTCGCAGAGAACTGCAGCGATCCAGCCAATGCAGAACCAAGAGCTGTTCCAGAATCCACTGGCAAGTTGGGATTTTTTTTTTTTATGTACATCACACGGTGGGGGGCGGGGGAAGAGATAAATTCCTCCCCAGAAGACAAAACAATTGCACAATGCCAGAAAGCACTTTAGCACAACAGTAGCATCAAAATTGGCTCTTTCATCAACATTTTGCCAGGGTGCCAGGAAGTATTTGGCAACACACACAGAGAGAAAATGAAACAAAGAATATTAAAACTGGCAAAAGTGTGGAAGTTGATCCAAAAAGAGAAGATGGGAAGAATGGAGTTTTTGGGGCCACTGACAGCAAGATTTCTACACCTCCCCCTCCCTCCCAAAATGTTTCAGGAAGAAAAGCAAAGAGCTTAAGGGTTTTGTTTTGTTTTTTAAAGAAAACAGCTTGCCTAAAATCTTTGCATTTCAAAGTCGGGGATGGGCAGTCAGTGGAGGACGATGAAAAGGAAGGGATGCAAAAATCTGATTTTTGGCAGAAGGCTGCAGGAACAGTGCGGCACCAATGAACCCGCTGGTCTGATTTTTAAAAAATTTAAATCAAAGTAAGCCGGTTGCCATGGCCACCCTCTGTCTCCCCCCCCTGTCCACCTGCTTCATCTGTCAAAGATTTTTCTAGAAATGAATTGCCATTGCAGTGGAGAGAAGATCTAAAAATAATACCACCCTTTCATCTACGAAAGCATCTCTCTCTCCGCACCTCTCATTTTATATAACAGCAGAATTAACAAAAGGACGGTGTGTGAGCAGGCAAGGGGAAACAGCATCTTGCTGGCATTGACAGAAAATGTTCCCAAACAGAATAAGAGTTGGAAGGGACCTTGGAGATCTTCTAGTCCAACCCCCTATCTATGCATCGTTATCTAACCATTATTTGGGGGTACTTTGATTTGTTTCTGCTCTGCCAAATTGTCACAGGTTAAACTCGACAAGAAAACAGTCTCTAAGCTTTTGGGCCACCGACTCGGGTTGTTTCCTGAGTTTTAATTGCCCCGCGCAAGCCTGTGTTCGAATTCTACACTTAAGGCTAAGATTCTCGACTCAAGAAACTGGGATCTCTGTGAAATTAAACTTGCTCAAGAGACCCATTTAAATTTGCATGATGAGTTTAGACATTCCCCTATTTAACAGAAATTCAGGATGTGCAATTTTGCCAAATGGGACCATCCCCTTGGGCCCTTCTGGGTTTCTGAGGACTTCGGCTACATCACTCCGCTGCTAACTTATTTGTTTTTTAAATTTTACTTATTAGATTTTTTTTAAATCCCACTTTTTTTTTTAATAAACTCATCACTTTCAAAATTCAGGGTTTAAACCAAGCTGGTTTTCTCCCCCAATTTCTTTTCTTTATAGTTTGATGCTGTATAGCAGGGGTCTCCAAACTTGGCAACTTGAAAAGATGTGGAACTCAACTCCCAGAATTCCCCAGCCAGAATGGCTGACTGAGGAATTCTGGGAGTTGAAGTCATATGTCTTCAAGTTGCCAAGTTTGGAGACCCCTGCTAAATAGGTACCAATACTCTCCTAGGATTAACGAAAATGAAGACTGACATCTCAGGGCATCTGATTTTGGTATTTAATTTCTATTTTGTTAAAAATAGGTAACAAGATTCTGCCTGTCCTTGCGAGCAGAAGTACAACAGGGCAGCACACTGGAGAGGAGTTCTGGAGACCATCAGAAATTCAAGGTATTGAAAACTGTTGTTTATATGCAAGATTCCTGCTGACTCTCATCACAGCAGGAAAACAATATCGAAAATTTGTTTGTTTTTAACGAGACTTGAGGAAGAATTGCCAATTGCATAACCAGCTGTGGAAGTTATAGATACCCAATGAGATTTTATTTAAAGGCGTTTCTCCCTCCCTCCCCCAATTTTTGCAGTTCAGCAAGTACAAACACCATCTTCTCTCCCTACCCAAGCCCAGCAAATATGTAAAAACTGCCCCCCCCAGCAATGTACCCCCTTCCTGCTGAGCACCAGCTCACAGGGGCTTCTTTCTGCCAACCTCCAAAATCCACAGAAAAGTGCGCAAAGCTTCTGGTTGTTTCTCCCCAAGCGAAAAAGAGAAAAAAGGGCTGCGATTAACGTGGCACCAGACGAAGGAGCTCAGTTGATGAGGAGGATGGTGTGATGGTTCGGTTGCGTGTTGGACTCTGGATTTGTTGCCAGGAGGGAACAACATGGAAGGGACGTTGTGTTACCCACGCCCACTTGTCTCTCCTGCCCAAATCTCCAGGAATTAGAAAATTATGGCTTCGGTGCTCCTAGCGGGACAGGCAAGGGGGCTCCCGGCTAGGTGGCCTCCAGGAGGCCGTGTCCCCCACGGGCAGCGCACCCTGCAAGCTGCAGAACTGGAATTCCCGCACCAAAGTCTGCATCTCCGGCCGCTCCAGGCACCTGGTCATCTTGGGCCCTGGAAGGTCAGCGCTGGGTCGGCCCCTATGGGCCGTGTGGTCAGCCCAGAGGGCCGGGCCCGCCGAGCCGATGGCGCAGATGATGGAGCGGGTGGCCAGCCAGTCGAGGGGAGCACCGGTGGCCGTGCCCAACGCCACCGGCCGCTCTTTCCTCTTCCTGCCTTCCTCCTCCTCCTCCTCCTCCTCCTCCTCCTCCTCCTCCTCCTCCTCCTGGATGGAGCTGAGCCGGGGCCCGTTGCGGCCGCGGTCCGGCGGGGGCCGGTAGGGGCACTTGGCGTTGAGCAGCCTGCGCAGGGGCGCCAGCGGGACGACGGCCTCCCCGAGCAGCTGCCGCTGGAGCCGGCGCGCGTCGCTCCGCCGCTGCAGCCGCTTGAACTCGTCGAAGGCGGCGGCCGAGGTCTGGAAGAGCAGCCGGGCCGCCGCCTGCGCCTTCTCGGCCCGCGAGAGCAGCACCGCGTGGCAGCGCAGCGCCACCGCCTTGTTCTTCACCTGGTGCCGGTAGACCCAGGCCAGCACCCGCGGGTGGCGCCGGTCGGCCGCGCAGTAGGTGATGCGGTGCAGCAGGTAGGCGTGGGAGGCGCGGGGGCGGCCCTCCCTGGCGGCGGCGGCGGCGGCGGCGACGGCGACCGGGCGCAGGTGCAGCCCCTGCGGGCCCAGGCTGAGCTGCATGCGGGCGCCGCGCCGGCCGGCCTGGCTACGCGCCCAGAGCTTCTCCACCGCCGCCTCGGCACAGCCCTCGCCCTTGGCCAGCAGCGTGGGCGCGTGGCCCAGGTAGCAGGCGCGGAAGGTGGGCTCCTCGGCGTTCAGCTGGGCCGTCCGGCGCCGGCGGCGGAAGAGCCCGCCCAGCGCCCCCGCCGGCCACAGCTCCGGGCAGGAGCCCAGCAGGCCGGCCAGCAGCGAGGCGCAGCTCAGCCGCGGTGCCCAGCCCTTCCCCGGCCGCTTGCGCTCCTCGCGCCCCACCAGCACCCACTTGCTCCGCCGCCAGGGCAGCAGCGCCGCCGCCGCCGCCATGGGCCGCCCCGACCGCCGCCCTCCTGCCCCGGCCGAGCTGGGCTCTCCCGCCGCGCTCGCCGAGCAGCAGCCGCGGAAGGAGGAGAGGCGGCGAGGCACGGAGCAGCCGCCGCTGCTCCGCCTCCTTGCCCGGCCCGGGCGCGCGCCGCCCTCGCGGGTTCCGTGTCCGCGCGCCCGTGGGAACGCGCCCGTCGCCCGCCCGGCTGCTTCCCGGGAGCCGCTCCGGACCGGGGCGACGCTGCCCTCCTGGACCATTTCTTTTCCTTTAAAACTGAAAATAGTGCTTTTGGGGGGGGGGGATTCGTTGTGAATTCAACCGGGAGAAAGTGGAGGCTGGCATGAACTCTTCGGTTGCAACATGGGAGGGGGGGAGGGTTCCGCCCAGAATTAGAAACTGGGGAGATGACTCCATTTTAGAAGGAATTCGCCTAATTTCACATTTGGAAACCCACTCTGTGTTGTTTAACCGTTCTCAAAAGCGTACGAGAGAGAAGAAAACGGTAGCGGACGGAAAAGGGCAGGGCGTGTTAAGTAAGTTACAAGAAAGCCAAGATACTTTCATAAATGCGCCCTCCTCAACAAGTTTTACAGCAGAGATTTAAAATCTCCTTGAATCCGGAACCCGTCTCTGCAGGTGGATCTTCTGGGGTTCTCGCCCACCCAGGGATAGGGGCTGCTGAAGTCTTTAGTTGTCGGCAAGTGGGGGCTGAGGGGGCCGCCCATCTGGCCAGCCTACTTAAGGGGCGGTTACCGGTGGCAGGAAGGTGCTGAAGGAACAGCTCCCCAAAGGCGCCCTCTGGGATCCCGGTGGCGCAATTCTGCCCCGTTTGGGGGACTGCCAGCCTAGGGCCAGCTTCTTTGGGAAGATGTTCCAGATGTTTGGGAGGTGCAAGCTCCTTATTTCTGAGTCCCAGCTGTGTTGCTGGGTGTGTACTCCACGCCGCCCACAAGGGGAATATTCATCATTGCATCTGCCGGAATGTTTAACTTCCGGAAATGTGTGTCAGTCCAGCCAGTTGTGGCTCACTTAGTAAGCCATTGCTCAACAAATGATGTCTCGGTGTGACGGTTTAATCAGCCCTCGCTTGTGTACGTGCGTACATCCAAACTGCAGGCCCCGCCGCACCCCTTGCGTGGCCAAGGATCCAGGCCTCGCTGTCCGCCTCCTTTGTCCCAGATCAGCTGGGCTTGGTCTCCTAGCAACCCAGTCCTCCAGGCTGCAGTGACTTAGTGGGTTTTCGTAATGGCCTCATCGTTGTCATCTCACATCCCTGGCAGTCAGGGAGGGGGATTCTGCTAAAAGGAAGACAGCAAGTTCCTTGATTTTGTGGGTCCCCTTGTGGGTTCTTTCACAGTCACAAACCCCGGGAGTCACACAGTCCACCTCTCTGCAGGAACTGGTTGTCAAAATAAAGAGTAGTTTCTCATCTGGTTCATTGTTTGCATCCCAAATAAAAAGGAAATTTAGGAAAACTGACGGGAGGGAAGAAGGAAGGAAAGGAAAGGAATAGGGGGAGGGAGGGTTGGAAGGAAGGAAGCTGAAGCTCACTGCAAATTGTTCAGCTCATATACACACAAACCCGATGCAAAGGAGCTTCAGTCAGCCTAGGTGCATACCCCCCCCCAAAGCACCTCTTATTTCTGGAAAATTGTCTTGTAGATCCACTTCTGGAAGTTGGCTACAGCTGTGTAGACGCCAGGATACCCGGGGCTGGCGCAGCTGTGTCCCCAGGAAACGATGCAGAACACCCGCCCATCACACACCAGAGGCCCCCCTGAGTCACCCTGGGGGGGATAGAAAGAGAGAGAAGAGCCAAGAAGCTTGGCTACAACTCACAATTTCCCAAGGAATCCTTTTTTTCCCTTATTTGTTTGCCCAAGTCCCCCTCCCCCCCCGGAAAAAAAGGGCTAAAGGCCAACAGTCCTCGGATGGTCCAGGCACTTCCTGGAACCAGGTTGGGAGGCACAAAACGGAAGCCTCCTCTACCTGGCAGGTGTCTTTTCCTCCCCGGCCGAATCCGGCGCAAATCATGTTCTTGGTTATGTACCCGGCGTACGAAGCGGAGCTGTTGCATTTGCAGGTGGAGATGAGGGGCAGGTGGACGCTGCGCAGGGTGTCCGACGTCCTGCCTCCGGTGGGCGTGGTGTAGCCCCAGCCGGAGACCTGGCAGAAGCGGCCGACCCGAACCTTCGTCCCTTGCCGAGGGACCGGCACGATGGAGACGAAAGGGCTGTAGGCCACCGGGCGGCTCAGCTGGCGGGCGAGAGCGCAAAGACCCCGAGCAGGTGTTGAGGTGCAAGGAAGCCCCCTCCCCCGTTTGTTCCCCCAAGGGGCCGTGCCAGCTTTGGGACACTGCGGGAGTCAGAAAGTGGCCTGCCAGGCTGAGCTCACCTCCGTGCCCACCTCCTCTCTCCCTGCCCTCCCCCCCTCCCCGATCGGTCTCCTCCCCCCAAGAGCCGAGCCCCAAACCCCGAGAGGTTGGGGTCACCTTAATCAACATGATGTCCGCATTTTTCGAAGAGGTGCTGTAGTCTGGATGGAGCACCATGCGGGCCGGCCGGAAGATCTGCTCAGTGCCCTCAAAAGTGGACAGGGAATATTCTCCGGCCACGATGAGCATCTGGTCCTTTCTGCAGGAGAGGAAAAGGCCATCTGGAGGGTGGGAGGTTTCCGGTATGGGAATGTCTCACTTAGCCACACAAATGTTGGGCTTGACTGTGGCCGTAAGTCCAGGACGCCGCCTCCTTACCCTGTCTTGCAGTGGGCAGCAGTCAAGACCCAGCTGCGGCTGACCAGCGCCCCCCCGCAGAAGTGGAAGCCCGTCTTCCTCTTCAGAGACACCAGATACTTGGAGGAATGGGGGGCCATCACGTAGCCCCCAACGATGCGGAGGGCGTCCATCTCTCGGTCTGCGGGGAGAGGGAGGCTGTCGGCAGTCCCTAAGTGGCCTTTCTAAGGTGATGGACAGATGCTGCAGGCCCCATAATGCCCAGCTAGCAGAATCACAAACCCTCCCTAGTCCCTGCAGGGAGCCCACCTCCCCAATTAATGCCCTCCCTGCAGTGTGGATTATTCCCCCAATTCAGTCCGTTTTTGGCGCTTCCAGACTCAGTTCTCAGTTCTTGTGCTCTAATTCACTCCCCCTTTTTTTTCCCCAGTAAAAATGATTTTCTATCTTCTCTGAAGGAATGTTGAGCTGCCTTTTTTAGAGGCCACGTCAACATGTTTTTATGTGCTGGGCACTTTATTGGGGAAATCATCCTGCTGAGATGTAGCCTTTTTAGGTTAAAATGGAACGTGCTTTTATTTCTGGCGGTCTTAATGCACTGGTCACTTCTGCTGTTCTCTGACCCTTTTAAAAAGGATGCTGTGATCTGACACAGGAGTCAAGCTGACTCCAGTGACAAATCTGTAAATTAGTTGCATTTATATAACCCAGTTGCTGACTGAGTTGAAGCCATGGGGTTCCCATAGTAGGGATTTTGAATTAAATCTTTTTTTCTACTTACAGATTCTTCCATAAAGCCTTCCTTCCTTCCTTCCTTCCCTCCCTCCCTCCCTCCCTCCCTCTCTCTCTCTCTCTCTCACACACACACACACACACACACACACATACACAAAAACAAGCAACATTTTTTTCTAGTCATAAGATTTCTTGCTCAGGAGATACACACCCATTCATTTATTCTTTCAGAGCTGTTCTCCCCCAGTGTTTCTAGCCATCTTTACAACTTTCCCACCTAAAAATGCCCTTTAATTGCCAGCTACCTTCCAGCACTTCCTGGGTTTAATTACCGTCTTCTCACAAACAATTAAGCAATTGTCGGCAGAGTTATGCCTTCCTCTCTGGCAGGATGTTGCTCTGATTATTAGTTTCCTCTTGGTCTTTCCTAGGGGGGAGGGGAGGGGGAAGGAGGGGGCCACCCCAAAGCTTCTTTTCCTGGGTGGGTGGGAGGTTGAAAATGAAATGAAAAGTGAAGGAAAATGGCCTTTTTCTTAATTTAGATGGGCAGACAGGCAATATTTTGAGAAATGAGGAAACGATCCCTTTTTTGTCATTCACGACACAGGCCGGTCAGCTCTTGCGGCTCAAGACCCAAGAGGCCGCTGGATTCATACCTGGCCATTCCTGTCCGCCTCCATCCCCGGCTGAAGGGGATCCCGGGTGGGGGTTCCCCCCAAAATCCTGTTCCGCTGCCCCAGTTTCTGAGCCGGTCCATGGACCTGCGGTAAGAAAAGGTACGTCGGATCTAAAAGGAGGGATCCCCTGGTACACCAAAAGGATGTGCCCTCCCCTCCAGTCTCGCATCAAAAGGGGGTGCAGATTAGACAGACCTGGCCAAATGTCCCTATTCAGGTGGGTCCGCAATGCCTCTGCCGAGAGTCGGGGTGGGACAAATCACTCACCGGTCAAGGAAGAGAACAGGAGGAGCAGAAGCTGAAGTCCTGGACTGTGAGGTCTCATCCCACTTTACTTCTGAGAGCATCTGTGGATGCCCCAAATCTGTCCCTTTCTTCTCGGGTCCCGGCTCTTCTTTCCGTTGCCATAGCGATCCCCATCCCAGGAGCACCATCAATGGTCCTCTGTCCCGGAGGTCCTTCAGGGCACCAGCACCTGCCTGGCATCCTTCTTCGGGTCTTCTCAGCTTCCTTCTGGGCCCTGCCCTCCATTCAGGCCCAAGCTCCGGTTTCTCGGCAGACGTGACATCCCGGAGGCCCCGGCGTCCCTGCTTGGCACGGAGAACGGAGCATCTGCCGCCGGGCAGCAGAACCAATGGTGCACAGCCTGAAAGGAATGGAGGCCCAGCCCTCCATAAAGATCAGACGTGGCTCCTCGTCCCTCCGGGTGGAAGTCAGGTTGCTTCGATTCCCGATTCCAAATTTTCCTGGATTCAGGAAAGAACAGAAATGTACAAAAATATGATGTCAGCAAAAAAAAGGGAGTGGCCAAGGCTGTGCCACCATCGTTTCCAAGCAGGATTCTCGGCGGGTTAAAAGACGTTGCTTAAGCCTGGAAGATTGGGTGTGCAGTCCTCATTTTACAACAGAGAGGCACAATTTGGGGCCAGATCTGGCTCTTGAGTAGCGTGCCGAGGACCCGAGGACTCGTGGTGCCCACCTCTGCATCCCAGAGCTCCGGCTTCAGGACGTGCAAAGCGGAGTCTCTGCTTAGTGACGGCCACATTTAAAACAAGGCCGGAAGCGCCATCTTCAGCAGCAGCTTCTAGCCAATTTATAAGCCATTGATCAGTGCGCTACACTCCGAGTTTTAGCGGTAGAGCTTCCAGGCGCTTAAAAATGAAACAGCCTTTTCCTCCTCCTTCCAGTTTCTGAACCTCCTTAATTTGAACGCCCAGAATTCCAGGGCCGTAGACCCCAAGGCACGTTTGCAGAGGTCACATTGGGAAGAAAGATGGGTGGGTGGGTGGGAGGGGTGGATGAGACAGGAGAAAGAAATGCCAACCTTTCAATCTAGGGCTTGGATTGTTTGGAGGAGGAAGCAGCACCCCGCCCATCCCTCCGTGCCAGGTAGGAATGGGCATCCAGAAAACCAACCTAGAACTCGGGAGATCAGAGGTTGTGGATGCTCCATCGCTGGGAGTCTTCAAGAAGAGACCAGACAGCCTTTTGTCCTGAATGCTGTAGGGCAGGGGTAGGCAACCTGGGCTCTTTTATGACTCGTGGACTTCAACTCCCAGAATTCCTACTCGAACAGGATTCATTAAGGGACCGTGGGGATACTGCAATGGTTGTAAGGGCAAGAATTGTTCCGTGGAGTCGCGCGAAGCCCCTGCAAGGTTGGCAGTTCCTGTTTCTGCTGCTCAGGGCTTTTGTCGTTGTGGGAAAAGCAGGGAGGGGAAGGAAGTCCCAGCCTCCTTGCTCAGAAATGAGGATGACAGACAGACGCAGAGAGTTGACTGATGGGCCAATTGCACCCTCTCCGGAGAAGGGGAAGAGGATCTGGGTCAGCATCGGTGGCCACAGGGCAGCGGAGAGCCCGGTGCCGTCTTGAGGGGGCCTGCAACGGAGGAGAAGGGACCCCTGGGATCTCAGCCTGGGAAAACAGGTGTGTGTTGTGTATTGAACTGAAACTTTAAGGTGGGCACAGAAGTCAATCTAAAGATTAAGCTGGATGTTTTTAGCCGACTGCCACTCGCTTCATTGTTCTTTCCTTCTGTCTGAATTCAAGGAAAGAAAAGGGGCTGAGATTCTCAGGTGTGACAGTTGGGGATATCTCACCATACTAGTCCTCACCAAGGTCTGTGCCTGGGCCATTAGCCTCTCCCAGCTGGGAGAAGCGAAATTAAACAAATGGCAGAGACTGTTTAGGTTGTGGATAAAAGCAAAGATGGAGAAGTGGAGGAGGAGGAGGAGGAGGAGGAGGAGGAGGAGAGGTCAGCTTGAGCAAATTAAATTTTCCTTTGTTTTGACCGAGCTCCTCTCCCACAGCCTTCATGCTGGGCTTTCCCCCGCCCTCTCTTTCACTTTCTGCCAAGTTTTGCAGAAAAGCATTTCCTTGTGGGAAAGAAAAGGCCCTGTGCGGGTGCAGTTAAACAGTCACTTGTTTCAATTCTGGAACCCATTGAACAGTAACTAGGAGAGGGATCGCGGGTTCGCCCTTCGGCCTGACTCGGGCAGGGCCCAGGCAGAGATGAGCTGAGAGCACAGTGGGGCCTCTCCAGGAGCCTAACGTTAGCCAGGCCCAGTTCTTCTAAGCCTCTGCACCGTTGAACAAACTCGTCCTGTGTAAATCCAGGAAAAAGCTGGGCGGAGACTCCGGGAGAGAGGCTTTGATTTTTCAACGGAGGGATACAGGAGAACCTCCTCAAGCCAAGCCAGCCTCCTGCCAGGACCTGCCTGCATAATTTCCTCCAGGGCAGCAGCCTTCTTTAGATGAGGATGAGGGTCTGATTCCTCCAGGTCCAGCCAATAGTGGGTAAGAATATCTGATTTAGAAAAATGCAATGTGTGTCACGGACAGCAAGTAAGAAGGCCCGAGACAAAGAAAGGAGGGCCACTTCCCCCTTCGGCCCTCCAGCCATTGCTAGATTGCAAAACCACTTAAGGGAAGTGCTACCCGCAAAGCAAAACCGGTTGGCTCCTGCCACTTTCCACCAGAATCTCCAAAGCAGAGCTGGGTTTGGTCTTCTCCTGCCCAGCCAGCCCCATCCCGGCTGGGAGGATGCAGTGCCAGCCTGGCGCCTCTCCTCTCCAGCCTCCCCGGAAGGGCAGAGGCCGGCTACGCGGGATATCAGGGCAGTCTGGCTTCTCTCCCTGCGCACGGCGCCCACGGCCGGCTGCCCTCTCTGGCCCCTGTTGGTCTGAGTGGCTGGGAAGCTGCAGAGGCTGCACCTCCCCCCCCCCGCCTCCCTTCCCACAGCGGTGCTGCCAGGATTTCCACTGCTTTGCTTCCCCCACCGGCCTCCCTGTTTGCAGGGAGTCCCTATTCCCGGCCCTCCTTGGCACAGCCGCTGGTCTTTTGCTACGGCTGAGTTGGCAAAGCAGCTGCCAGGCTGCTTGAGGCACGGAAGCAGGGAGAGCAATTCCACGCTGCTTCTATCCTCCTCCCGCAGCCAGAATTGAGGCTGAGGGCAGAGAAGGGCCAGGAGGCTGAGGGGGGAGTGAGAAGGCAGCCGGGACGATGCCCACCCACCACCTTGTCCAGGCTAAGGAGAGGCGACTTCCTCCCAGCGAGGGCGGGCATGGGGGGAGGTCAGCCTCCTTCCAGAAAGGTCCTCGATCAAAGCTTGAAACTTTTTGAGTGGGCAAAACAGGTGTGTTGACCGAGGAAGGAGGTCCGGTCATCTCCGATGCTGCTCAGGCACTGCCAGAGGGAGAGAAACACTCACCGCCCATCTCTCCATTCCTTCCCCTGGTGCCGCCGGGATTAGGCAGAGCTCCTGGCCATGGCGCACGAGCAGCTGGGTGGCCCCAAGGCCAGGCTTGAGCTGGAGGTGGTCCAGCGTCTTTTGGGTGCCTGTCAAGATGCCAAGAGGTTTGCCTACTGTCCCTACAGCAAGTACCCCGTGGGAGCGGCACTCCTGACCTCAGAGGGGAAGATCTTCACAGGTGAGGAAGCCGGGAGCAGTGTCCCTCGGCCCGCCTGGACCCTCCTGGCCCAGAGAAATGGGGATGGGAGGAAAACTATGGCCCCTTCTAGGCAGCCAAGCTGAACCCCCCAACCCCTCATGTTCACCACCGTTGGCCCCAGAGCGCAAAGGCTGGGTGAGGAACTCTGACAAGGTGGCTTCAGGGAAGATTTCTGGGCTACCGCCAGTTACGGCACGAGCAAGGGATCCTGGGAGATGTGGTTTAGCTACGTCTTGTTTTAATGCCTCTGATATTCTTGTTGCCCCCGCCAGGTTGCAATGTTGAAAACGCCGTGTTTCCGCTGGGCATCTGTGCCGAGCGAACGGCCATCCAGAAGGCCGTGTCTGAAGGTCACACAAAATTTCAAGCCATGGCCATCAGCTGGTAGGTGGCGCTCAGACCCCCGGGGTGGGGTCTCTGCCAGGAAGGCTTTCAATGAGCATAAGCAGGAGATGTTTTTAGCCGGGCGGTTTACAGTTTGAAGCAGAATATCATGGTGGAGACGGCTGAATGTGCTCATTGGTGGAAGATTGTGGCTTTCTGGCTAGACCTGTCTTTCAGGAAGAAAAAAAATGGTTACTTCCTTGAGCTACAAAACCACACAGAAGCCAGTCTCTTTGTGTGCCAAACACCGCTTGCATCCTTCTTACAACACAGGGACCAAAAATAACACCCATCTTGGCATAGAGTAGATTTAAAAGCCACAATATAGTCAATTTCTCTTTGGAAGCAACTGGAGCAGGAAGCCCCTTTTGTGGTAGATTGTCAGGGCTGAGTACTGGAGGGGGGGGTCCTCAGGACATCTCTTGGGGGTCCTGCAAGCCCAATCATTTGTCTTGCTGCAGGTTCAGTGCATTTTCCAAGCCAAAACCCATAATAGTTCCGTGAAGAAGACAAACGCCAACACCAGCCCAGCCTCACATAATTTTGGATGTAGGGAGCCTGCCAGCTTCTGGGATTCAGTGAGAGAGTTTCATATTTTTCTTTTTTCTTTTTAAACAGCAACAGCCAAGAGTCCTACGCCATCCCATGTGGAGCTTGCAGACAAGTCCTTCGAGAGGTAAAAGGCTTTCCCTGCCCACCTTCTAAAACAACCACGTTGCTGACTTAACTGCAGCGAGTCACCGCACAGCTGTGGCAAGGAAGGTCACAAAATGGGACCAAACTTGCTTAAAAGCTGTCTCGCTTAGCGATGGAAATTTTGGGGTCAAATGTGGTCGTGAGCCAAGGACTGCTTGTATTTGAGATTGGTGACACTTCTGGGTTTTGTTTCCCTAGTTCGGTCAACAGTGGGAGATCTATTTGACCAGGATGGACGGAACCTACATCAAGAAGAGCTTGGAGGAGCTTCTGCCTTTCTCTTTTGGTCCAGAACATCTGAAGATCTAGGCGGGAGGAAGGAACCCCGCAGCGGCTTCACTGTTTCTCCGAACCTCCCACCACCAGACACCTCCCCAGTTCAGAATCCTGGCAGACCTTCACCTCCCAGCCTGGGATTCCAGGGATCTCCGGGCCTCCCCTCAAAACCGAGGCGATTGCAGAATGGATATTTCCATTCCCAGGGGGTGCTGCCTGCGTGATCGGATCCGGATCCACAGCCTCATTTCAAAGGGGCGAATCTGGACTCTTGGCCCCTGACCTGTAGCCCCCACCTTACCCCATGATAAACCGCTGTCTTTTTTAATCCATTGGCTCCGTATTCTTTGTCCTCGTCCTCACTGTGAACTCCTAGAGCAAAATGGACATCGCCAACAAACTCGGAGTGCTTGGGTATGGTTAGGAGGGCACTGACTTTTCTAGGCTGCCTTATCTATGTTTCCTGGTAAAATCCCATTGGAGGAAAATTCCACTTAGGGTTAGGTCACTGTGAACTCCTAGAGCAAAATGGACATCGCCAACAAACTTGGGAGTGCTTGGGTATGGTTAAGAGGGCACTAAGTGCTAGTTGTGTTAGCCCTCAATATTCCTGTGTGTGGTGTATACACACTGAATGAAGTGGGCTCTGCTCGGTAATGTGGAATGGGAAGTATGTGTGTGTTTTGTGTGATGTGCCCCAGGAGCAAATCACTCCGTTGTTCATGGAACAGTCACAGGGATTCTCTTCCCATAATTAAATGTCTCATCCTGGGCGACTTGAAGATTTTTTTCAATTATTAAAATGCTGCTCAGTGGCTGCTCCTCCATTCTGCATGTCCCCTGCATCGAAGGCCGGTTTAAATCGGGGCTCTCCAGACTTGGCCACTCTAAGACGGGTGGACTTCGACTCCCAGAATTCCCCAGCCAGCCACGCGGAGTTTGCCCAGCTTCCCCCAAAGAGCAAGCCTGTTCAGGCTTTCAAACGCGCCTGAATACTTCAACTCCCAGCATCCCTCTCACTCCGCGCATGCGCACTACTTATGGAACGTTGGCCGTTCAGATCCGCTTTGCCCGCCCCGCCCGCCGGTCTGCGTGGCCCCTCCCCCTCCGTGCGTGCGGCCTAGTCGGGGCGATGGGGCTGCGTCGGGCGCTGGGCCTCGGGGCGCGGCTGGGCCGGGTCTTCCTGCGGGGATGGCTCGGGGGACCTCCCCGGCCCGCCGCGCCTGCCTCCCGCTTCTCCGCCGACCAGCCCGCGAGCCCCTCGGGGTTGCTCCTCCTGCGCCTGGCCGCGGCCCGGTTGGGCCTCCGCAACGTCCCTCTGCGGGGCCTCCCGCCGGCCCCGCGGCGCCTGGGGCTGGCCCTGGGGCTGGGGCTGGCGCTGCTGGAACCCCCGGCGGCCGAGGAGGAGAGGCGCGCGGCCGCGGCCTGCAGGGACATCCAGGTGCGGGCCGCGTTGCTGGGCAACGGGCCAGCCTCCTCTCTGGAGGGCCGGCATCGTTTCTGAAGGAGAGGGGCGGGGCCGGCCTCCTACCTAAAGGGGCGGGGCCATGAGGGGGAAAGGGGTCCAAATCCCCCCCCGGCCCACGAGGCACGCAGGACCTTTCCCCCCCCCGCCTTCTTCCGGCTTCCACGCCTCCTTCCACGCCCCCCCCCGCTTTCTTTGCCCTGCTTCTGCAGATCGTTGGTTTTACTAATATTTTTCCACCTGTTTGTGTAGAATCAAACAGATGCAGGGCAGGAAAGAGGGGGGGGGCGGGGAGGCTGTGCACCGTTCATACAGAGTCTTATAACCTCTGAAGACAAACCCTGTTCCTTCCTGGCACTGATGACGTCCCCTAGTTGGGTCATGAAACGTTTGCAAGGAAGGGACCAAACTAGGACCCCTCAGTCCGCCGCCTCCTCCTCCTCCTCCTCTCCACAAGCCCCACTCCCTTCTTGCACTGATGATGTCACCTAGTTGGGTCATGAGACGTCTGCAAGGAAACGATCCAAGACACGCGCACACACACGCACGTATACGGAGGTAGCCAAAAGCCCGAAGGCGGAGCAGGCCTTGATGGCAGCAGAGGGAGATGGAAGCCACGGGCAACTTCCCTGGGCTGGCTCCACTGAGTAGGCCCTGCTTTTCCCCTTCTGGCCCGAAGCAATTGCACCCGGCGTCCCTGTTCGTGCTTGGGAGCCTCTGACGTGGCTGCTCTTCTTTCCAGACCATATTCCTCCCGAGGAACAAGCCTCAGAAGGACACCCTGGGATTACTCGCCCGGCGAGGCTTCAGCCTGGAGGAGTATTTCATCGGCCAGTCGATCGGCAAAGGCTGCAGCGGGGCTGTGTATGAAGCGGCCCCTCCTGCCACCCCCGCCGGAGAGGGAGAGCGGGTGCCCCAGTGGAGGCCTGGCAATGGGGGTGCTTCGGACGTCCAGGGTGCAGCAGAGGCGGAGGGCTGGAAGGAAGGATATCCGCTGGCTATCAAAATGATGTGGAATATTTCGGTAGGGAACCAGCCTGGGTGGATTTCCTGGCTGAAAGTAAATATTTGCTCTTAGAGAGCCAGCTTGATTGGGTGGCATCAGTCTCTAGAAACCAGGAGACGGTGAGCTCTAGTGCCACCTATGAAAGCCAGATGGGTGACTTTGGCCCAGTCACTAGGAGACTGGGAATTCTAGTCCCGTGAAAGCTGACTGGGTGACTTTGGGCCAGTGCCTCTCTCTTAGCCAGCCCACCTCACAGGGCTGTGCTGGGGAAAATAAGAAGAGGAAGGTATGTTAGATGTCTTCACTGCCTTGAGTTATTTTTTAAAATAATAAAGGAAAATAAATACATAAAAATTAACAGTGTCTTTATTTGATTCTGGCTTTTCCAGGCTGGTTCTTCTAGCGAAGGCATCCTGACCACCATGTCTCAAGAACTTGTCCCAGCCAGCGGGCGGGCCCTTTCTGGGGAATTTGGAGCAGTTGCCAGGCCCAGGTAGGCCTTGCTAATTCTGGTGGGAGAACAGTTCATAGGCACAGAAAGAAGGAAAAGAGAAGAGGTTATAGTTTTGCAACTCGACCTGGCAGCATCAGAGAAGACGAGCTGTCTCTCACATTGGGAGTGTTGTGATTGTCGTCTCAAAACAGGAAGCACCTCTTTGGGAAGAAGTGGCTGAAACCTCACCCAAACATCATCCAGGTGATTCGGGCTTTCACATCTCAGGTCCCACTGCTGCCGGGCGCCACGGTGGACTATCCGGACGTCCTGCCTTCCACCTTGAACCCCTCCGGAATTGGGCACAGCCGCACCCTCTTCCTGGTGATGAAGAAGTAAGCCAGTGGATACCACAAAATGGGTGCCTCTCCTTTGGAGCTCTGACTTAGGGGGTTTGCCTTGGGAGCCCTCAGGGTAGAAAAGCAGGATACAAAAGAAATGAAAAATAATAACTTTACGACAGGGAAATGACCAGCTCCACAGCTTGGGGGGGGGGAGCTGCATCCCTAAAAGGTTCAAGACGTCACTCTGAAGGTTCAGCACCAAGGACAGAGCCCAGAAAATGGCTCTCTTTCTCTGCCATTATCATTGAAACAGGCCCTGCTTGCCTGGCCCCACACGGGGAGGGGGGTGTCAGTGCGGGACCTGCATGTTGGTTTCACAGCGGGAACCCCATTCAGCTGTGGCTGCCTTCCTCTCCCTTGCTCTGCTCAGCTACCCGTGCACGTTGCGGCAGTACCTTTCTGAGGGGTGCCCGGACCCCCATGTGGGAGTCATGATGATCCTGCAGTTACTGGAAGGGGTGGACCACCTGATCCGGCAGGGAGTCGCTCACCGAGATCTGAAGTCAGACAACATCCTGATGGAGTTTGACTCGGGTGCGTTGCATTTTGTAATCAATTTACGTGGGACCCTGGGAGGTTTCTATTCCCTGCTGACACCAAGGAACTTAAAGCGTGTTCTGTTGTGGTCTCTGCCCGGGCCCTTTTTCTGGCAGGGGAACACAGCTGTGGGTGTGTGTACTCAGCCGTGGTCCTCTCTCCGCTTCCTCCCCGTTGTCCTTGCAGCAGGGTGCCCAGGGCTGGTCATCACCGACTTCGGGTGCTGTTTGGCTGACGAAACGCTGGGCCTGAAGCTGCCCTTCCCCAGCTGGTATGTGGATCGCGGGGGCAACACCTGCCTGATGGCACCCGAGGTACGTTTTGGGGAGAGGGACCGCCTCTGGGTACCCCAGAAGGAGCCCATCCGTGCTGTTTTTCTTCTGAGTAAAGGGGCTGTAAAAATAGGTAAGAGAAGACGGTCGCTTTAAGGAATGAAAAGGGAAACAAAGCAAAACTAAGACGGATGTATTTATACAAATGCGTGGAAGCGATTTTAATTCCAAGTCTAGAAATGTTAAAACACCCATTTTGTACCAATAGAGGATGGTGAACCAGGGGATGTCTGAAACTTCCTTACCTTCTTCTAAATCCGAGTCTGGCCTTGAATGGCCGTTCGCCTGTTAGGAAGGCAAGGGGCAATGCTGTGAATTAAAAGTCAGCCGCCCTATTTTGTTAGGGATCATAAAAGATTGCACTACTACTGAGACGAATTTACTTCTGAAGCTCGAATGAACAATAGGTGATAGACTAGAAACAGTAGATAGACCATATATAAGAGAAACACCAATCAAATAAAATTGTATCAGGCGTATAGTTGAGGCTTGACGTGAGGAGTGAGGAATGTTTACTAAACCAGACGTTTACAAAGACTGATCCTTAGAGTTGTATTGCAGGATATATGATGATTGCTTTTTAATATGAACTTATGTTTAATGTTGATGGTTTTAATACGGTAAAATATTTTTTTTACAAAAAAAAAAAAAAAAGTCAGCCGCCCCCACGTTGGTCCCGTAGCTCACTTCCCCTCCCCCCTCCCCCAGGTGGCCACGGCCCTGCCAGGGCCAGGTGCGGTGATCGATTACAGCAGGGCGGACGTCTGGGCGGTGGGGTCCCTGGCCTACGAGATCCTCGGGCCTGGAAACCCCTTCTACGGCCAAGGGGAGGGCGCCCTGGACAGCCGCAGCTACCGGGAGGAAGAGCTGCCCCCCTTGCCCGCCCCGGCAGCCCCGGAAGTGAAGGAGCTGGTTGCGAGGCTTCTGAGGCGGAACCCGGCCAAGGTGAGGACGGCCCCTCTGTCTGGTGCCCTGGTATCAGCCACCGTGAAAGCCAGAAACCTGAACCCGCTTTCTAAAAGCTTCCTGCCTCGGATTCCCTGCGGTCATGGGGTGGAGTTCCCCAAAGGGATTTCGGAATCCCTGGGGTGGGCCCAGGGATTCAGCTCCTCCTGGGCTGACCTGCCCCCCGCTGCTTCCTTTCCAGAGGCCCTCGGCCCGAGTGGCGGCCAACGTCCTCCACCTGAGCCTCTGGGGCGAAGGGGCTCTCGGCCAGGCCGGCCTCCCTCTCCGCCAGCTGGTGGCCTGGCTGCTTCGACAGTCGGCTGCCACTTTGCTGACCGACCGGCTGGGCGGCGCCCGAGGGGTGGAGTCCCGCTTGAAGAGAGGCTTCCTGGCCAACCTGGACTACGAGGACCTCTGTGAGGCGGCCGCCCTGCTCTGCTCCTGGAAGGGGGGGAGGCTTAGCCTGCCCCCCCAGTAAAAGCACCCCCCCCCGCTGATTCAGGCCTCCTGTCAGGGTGGGCCTTGTGTGTGTGTGTGTGTGTGTGTGGTGGGGGGAAAGCGGCTTCCAGGTTGGGGTGCTGTAGTGCAAAGGACGGGGGGGGGTTCAGCCCTGGAAAGTGATGTCATCTCCCTCAGATCCATCCAGCTGTTGGTTGTTGCTGTGATGAGGCCAGGTAGTGGCCTCTTTTGGGGTGACGCACGGTCTGGTGGGACCCCGCTGTGTTCTCCAGAATGCGGGGTCCTCCCCTGGCTTCCTAGTTTCCTGCTTGGGCTCACAGAGCTGGGCACGAGTAGCATTTGACAAACAGGGTTTTGAGTCGCCTGTTATTTAAAACCCCTCGCTTGCACGTTTGACCCTGCCTAGAGGGAAGTTGCAAAACAAAGCAAAATGCCTAGAACCTTATTTCATTCAGTGACCTAGAACCCCAAAATGGTTGGGGTTAATTCTTGAATTGAAACCAGGTGAGTTAAATATCCTCCTCACCTGCTTTATTGTGATTCTGTTTGGGTTGTTTTTTTCCAGTAGAACCAATTTGTGGAAGTATGGAAAGATTCGAACCCATCGCCCAAATAGTCATATTCTCCAAGTGCAAACACACTGGTTCCTTCCTTGCTGGTGGCGCTTTAACAGAGGCCAGGAATTCCCCCGAAAACCCCTTCTGCCTGTTCAAAGGGGCTCCAGCTTCCCCTGTTGAATGGCGCTTGCACATCTGCCTGCTTGGAAGAACATCAGCCTCAGCTCTGGGAGGGGCTGACTTTGGGAAGGCGTTAGGTGGGGGCCTCCCCTTGGAGACAGGTGCCTGAGGCCCCAAGGGAGAAGAAGGAGCCACTGGTTTTGGGGGGGGGCTCAGCATGGCAGGGAGAGCCCCCCCACCACGTCTTAATTGTGACAGGGAGTCACAAATCCAAAATCGGAGAGCGGTGCCATCGTGCATGCTTGGCTGTACCCGGAGTGCCCTCCTTAGTGGTGCAGTTTGTTAGAGGTGGAACTGCCTGTTTGGTTGTGCAAATAAATGGCATTTACGTTTGCAGAGTTGTGTGTGTGGTGCTTGGAGCAGGGAGGTTGTTCCTGTGGTTTAAAGGCAGGTTTTGTTTATTTTGCTGGAAATCCATGGGAAATCTTCCTTCCTTCCTTCCTTCCTTCCTTCCTTCCTTCCTTCCTTCCTTCCTTCCTTCCTTCCTTCCTTCCTTCCTTCCTTCCTTCCTTCCGTTTCTCTTGTTTTTGATGATGTGCTTAATGATGAATGCAGAAGGAAAAATCAGGTGATCAGGTTCCTAGGCCTGAGTGTTTTCAAGCCTTGGGTCCTCAAGAGGGAAGTGAAATAGGCCATCTGAGATTTCCCGCAGCCGGAGGGGGGGGGAGCCCAGCACCCACCCCACAAACGGAGGCTGCCCTGGGAAGCCTTGGGGGGGCCCTTAATTGCCTCCTCCTTTCTCTTCCACCGCCTGTCCCCCGCTCAGCCTGCCTGTCATGGATTTGGGGGGGGGGCTCTGCTTGGTCCTGGGAAACTTAATTGGCCTCCTTCCTGGCTGGGAGCGTGGGGGGGGGAAGCCCCTGGGGGGGGGCTTTCCAGGGCAGAGCAGAAGAAGGGAAGCTCGTTTTTCCTTTGAGCCAAACCAGAACGGAACTGAACACGCTCCTCCTCCTCCTCCATGTCTTTCCTCTCTGGGGTGGTGAAGCTGATGCCTCTCCTGCCTGGCCTCAGAGGCCGCTCGGGATCCCCCCCCCCCATGGCGTCTTTTGAGAGAGTCACCTCCCCAGGAATGCAAAAAAACCTGACCGGCTGGCTTTCTGCAGGTGAGGAAGCGGTCAGAATGGCCCCGGGTGGCCCTTTCAAGGTGGACCGGCCCGTGTGTACTGCAGTCCGGATGCCTCACATTGCTTTAAGCTGTTTTTTAGGTGGCTCTTTAAAGTGTCCTGTGGCCAAAGGAGGAAATGGAGGCGCGTACTTGGCTGGCCACGTGCCAGGCCTGGGCGGCTATATTTCCCTGACCCATGGGTGGCAGGAGGTCAGGGCTCCTGCCCTTTGGTTGCTGGAGCAGGGAGGGGGGAAGGGGCAGGCTGGCACTTCTCCCTGGCAGCTGCCGACACTCTTCTCGGTCGGTCTCGGCTGCTGAGTGGCAGCATGGCTGGTCTCCTTGCCCTGGAGGGCCGAGGCTTGCTCCGAGACTCACGCCTGGGCATCCCGTGCCTGGCCCTGGCTCTGCGCTCCTGCTGCAGCCAGACCCACCCAGCCCCCCACCGGGGCATCGCCTGCAGCACTCCTGGGGACTCCCTCCTGCACGGCCCCCGGGGCAGGAGGCTGCCCTGCCCTCGCTGGGCGTCAGGCTCCGCCTTCAACGTGCCCCCCAGCGCCGAGGACACGGCCAGGACGGTGGGCATTGGGTCCATGTTCAAGCTGCCCATGCAGGATTCAGCTGAAGGGCTGGACGTGGCCTTTGTGGGCGTCCCTCTTGACATCGGCACCTCCAACCGCCCCGGGGCCAGGTAAGGGGGGCCCTTCTTGGAGGGGGGGTGAAGGCCCCTCCAGCAGCCCAGGATTGGGGTGGGGGGGCAGCAGTCTGCCACTCGGGCAGGAAAAAACCTGCATCAAATTAACATTAGTTGGGCTTAATTCACCAGGCTTGCTTATTTGATCGTTTGGGTGGTTCCTTGGCACTCCCTCTTTTCTGTGGGTCAGGTGGGCCCCTCTGATTCCTGCCCCCCTTCAATCTGCCCCCCCATCATTTCTGGCCAGGATGGCCCCTGGTGCCATAGTCCAGCTGGCTCAGAAGGTGTGGGGAGGGCTGATCTGGGCCCAGCGCTGCTCCTGTCTGACTTGGCAAAAGAGGAGCTCTCAATTTGGGGGGCAGCCAAGGTGCCCCCCACCTCTCTGACTCAGTCCAGCCAGCTGCTCTTGAGCCCAGCCAGGCAGGCCATGTTACTGGGGCTGTTTGAGGCCCAGGGGGTGGCCGATCCTGGGCTTTCCTGGGGGTGTGGGGGTGGGTGTTCGCCAAGCAAGCTGCTTCTCCAGGTTTGGCCCTCTCCACCTCCGTGCTGAGTCGGTCATGGTGCGCCGTTTCAACCCCGCCACCGGGGCGGACCCCTACCACTCGCTTCAGGTGGCCGACATCGGGGATGTGGGCATCAACCTCTACGACTTGAAGGACAGCTGCAGGAGAATCCGGGAAGCCTATCGGAGGATCGTGGTGGGGGGCTGCATCCCCCTCACGCTGGGTAAGCCAAGCAGGAGGAGGGCGGTGGGCTTGGCCTGTGCTAAACAAAGGGCTTCTGGCTCCCGTTCATCGCTCACGTCAAGTGGCGGGCAGTTCCACAGATTTCTGCCCCAGGAAAGGAAGGGGCTATTATTCACATGCTGTTTTTGGATTCTGCAGGCGGAGACCACACGATAACCTACCCCATCCTGCAGGCCTTGGCAGAGAAGTGAGTCCAAGGTGGATTCGGGGGCAAATAAGTCAGTTTTGGGATTTTTGTTTGTCTTATTGATCGGAAAATAGCCAGAATCCCACTGAAAAGAGGGTGGCAACAGGGATCTCTGTGCAAACAGAGGGGGAGGGGGCTGAATTCGAACAAACACACTGACCCCCTCCCTCTGAAGGCTCTAATTTTAGGCCGGCACACTGCCACCCAGGCCAAGTATGTGGCTGGCGTTACACAACCCTCTGGAGAAAATATTAGTTAATCCACGGTTAATTGCAGAGCCCTCCCTGAAAAACAGCCGCTGCATTCACTCAAGCTTGATTGCCTTTCTAGTCTCGGGTCCCTGCGGCCGAGCCTGTGGTACAAACCGCCCGTCTGAGAGGGGAGGGTTCAGGGACTTGGAGGAACTGAAGAAGTGGCCCCTCCAGGGACCAGGTTAAGAGGTTGTGTGAAGCCTCCTGCGTGGCAGGTTTTCTTCCAAGCGCCGACCAGCCTTGCCCTCCCGCCCGCAGGCACGGCCCAGTGGCACTGATCCACGTGGACGCCCACACCGACACGGGTGACCAAGCACTGGGGGAGCAGATCTACCACGGCACCCCTTTCCGGCGCTGCGTGGAGGAGGGGCTGCTGGACCGCCAGAGGGTCATTCAGATCGGGATCCGGGGCTCCTCCTACTCCCCAGATCCATACAGGTTTTCCTGGGATCAGGTGAGCCCTGCCACCCCCATGGGGGATCTCTTTCTAGTTGACCCAGATGTCTGGAGCAGAAGCAAAAACGGGCACCCGAGATGGCTTGAAACTGCTGGGAGGGGGGCGATGAAATACAGGGGAAGGGTCCTTGAAGACCCCCCCACCGAAGCCAGCCCTCCCCTTTTCACTCCTTGTGCCAAAGGTAAAAGTGACCCTTGTCCAGTCACAAATCACCGGGGACTTTTTCTTGGGGAGGGGGATCCCAATGCTCCCTGGGGCTGGGAGGAGCCCCCGTGCCCTCCCTGGCTAAAAGAGACGTCCCCTCCCTCCCCCCTGCAGGGCTTCCGGGTGGTGCTGGCGGAAGACTGCTGGATGAAGTCGCTGGCCCCCCTGATGGCCGAGGTGAGGGCGCAGGTGGGCGACCGGCCCCTCTACCTCAGCTTCGACATCGACGCCCTGGACCCAGCCTTCGCTCCCGGCACGGGGACTCCTGAAACAGCAGGCCTCACCCCAGCCCAGGTCAGCCAGCTGCTTTCATTTGGGCACCTGCCCTGAGTCCCCCAGGGACCCCCTTGTCCTCCTGGCGGCCTCTCCGCCTGCCCACCCACTTGCTCATTCTGGCTCCCCCCCCAGGCCCTGGAGATCATCCGAGGCTGCCAAGGGCTGCGTGTCGTGGGGGGGGACCTGGTGGAAGTGGCCCCCGTGTATGATCTTTCCGGTAAGGGGGCTGGGGAGAGCGGGAGGGAGGACCAGGCTCCCACTCCCCGAATGTCAGATTCCGTGCTGAGGGCAGCCCCCTCTGCCAGCAAGATGCCCCCCCCCAGCCCTCCTCTTGCTGAAACACCTTCTGCTCTCTGCCTGCAGGCATCACGGCCCTCCTGGGGGCAAACCTCCTCTTTGAGATGCTGTGCGCCCTCCCTGGGGTGAAGAGGAGCCCCCTCCCCCAAAAGCTCGACTCCACACTCAGAGAATAAAAGGGTGTCCCCCTCCCCCACCTCTGGCATCCCGGCTTTGCATCATCTGCACCAGGCACCCTTGGAAACACGCAGGATCGACACCGGCCCCCCGATTCTCTTCCGGGTTTGGAACAAGAAGTAGCTAGCCCTCATTGCTGCAGTATTGGCAGGAGGCTGGCTCCTGAGGCCGGTCTGCGATTCCGTTTAGAGGGAGAGACTGAAGATGCATCAGCCAAGTCCCTAGAAGGAGGGGATTTGTTGAGAGGAAGATTGGAACCCAGATCCCTAGAGGAGAGCCCGTTGCCCTTTAGATCCCCCCCACGCTAATTGACATTAAGGCTGCACCTTCTTGTGGCCAGACATTAAAATAAGTTTATTTCAGCTTCAAACCGGTTTCAGAGTCTTAAAGCAAAGCAAACCCCAAATAAAGGCAGTGCTTGTTCACAGATACCCGGAAAGGGGGGGAGGGGGGAAAAGGCAGTTTGCCCAATAAATTATTTATTCCCTGACACCCCCAGCCCCGTATCAAAAGTGCAAAATTCACCACTATCCCTCCAGAGCAACTTCCTGTCCGTTTTGGGGCACCCTTTTTCTTCAGCAGATGGGGGGCAACTGGAGGGGGGGAACCAAAGTCACCAAAGGGGAAAGGGGGGCCCGCAGGGGAGGGAGGGGGCAGCTCAAGGCTCAGGTTGTGCCAACTACACCCTTTTGGCTGCAGGCCACTTGGGGAGGGGGGCAAAGCGCTGTGCCGGGGCCAGGCTCACCATTCGCCATCACTTGGGAGCCGCCTCGACTTCGGCACCGGCCGATGGAGCGCCCAGGCCAGCCTCCTGCCCCAAAGTGTGCTGGCGGGGGGGGGCACTCTCTGCTGAAGGCACCTGCTCCTAAAGGCATCTTGTCTCCCCCGCTGCTGTCAAGGCAAACGGGGGTGGGGTGGGGTGGGGCGGGAGACACCCCCAGCCTGAAACTCAATCCCTTCCCTCATTGGGGGCGGAGGAAGGGGTTGATCCCCCCCAGCCAGCTTTGTGAGGCAGGGCAAGGCAGAAGGCATGCACAAAAAGACCCCCCTATCCCTTTCCTCAGTTCCCCCACCGTAAAGGACCACCTGCAGGACTCTGGACCAAACAGTACCGAAAAGCCTCCTCGCGGGGAGAAAACTAGCACCTCAAGAAAGAGCAGAGTCACCTACAATCTGCCACGAACTGAAGGGGAGGAGAAGCTGCTATGTATCGTCTCCCCCCCTGCAGCGTCTGAACCCCCCAACCCACCCCACAGTCCGAGCCTGGCAGCCTATCTAGACACGTAGAGATCAGCTCGAAGTACAAACAGCCCCCTCCCCAAAACAGGGAGGGGGAGAGGCAGCTCCACAGAAATGTAAACAAAAGCCACCAAAAAACAGGGCCCAGGCGGCCTTCCCCCCCCTGCCCCCACCAGGCGGCTGGGTCACCTCCAGATCCAGGAGCCTCAAGACGGAGCCCCCAAAGGGGGTTTTGGTTTTGCACTTGCAATCAGGCGTGCGTGCGTGTGTGTGTGTGTGTGTGTGTGTGTGTGTGTATACAGTAGGTCGCTTATGGCTCTAGACTAGACATCCCAACACGGATAGCCACGGATAGCCACGGAAGGATCTGGGGGGGGGGCTAGCCAGGCCCGTTCTGCAGCTTCCCCAGACCTGGAGGGTGGGTGGGGGTGGCAGGCACCCCCTTACCCCCTCCCCCCCACTCAACTGCCTGCCCTGTCAACTGGTCAGTAGCCAAGGGAAGACACGGCCGGTCAGAAAAGGCTGGGGGGAGTCGGGCCCCGGGGCATGCAGGGGGAGGCTGGGCCCCAACAAGCCACAGGTGGACGGTCTGGAGAGAGAACAAAGCCCATCTTCACAGGAGCAGCAGACACAGGAATCCGTAGTCCGAGAGTCTTGAGAGCAGCAGCACGGGCTCCCGCAGGTGCTTCAAAGGCTGGGGGAGGAGACGGTGGGGAGGGGGAGAAACCGCCCCTGCCCACCGGGCCTAGGAGAGGTCATCTAAAAGCTACAGTCTCATCGACCATCCGAGAGGCTCCGAGTAATCCAGTCGCTTCTCAACCTTTCTGGATGACTTTAATCGAGGGGAGGGCTCAGTCCAGGGCGGGCCAGGAGGGGATATAAAATCTCTGCAAGGACCCCTCCAGCAGCCGCTCCATCCAGAAGGACAGCCGGTGCAGCTTGCCCTTCAGGCCCCGGGGCCCCCACGCCGAGGAGGGCCTGCCCCAGGCATCTGCTGGGTCAACGGCCTCGTCCTCACCGGGGCCCGGGCGGCTGCCGTCGCCCTCCTCAGGCTGGGGGGGCCGGAAGAGGCAGAAGTACTTCTTGTGGCCGTTCAGGGCCAGGACGTAGCCGGCGTAGTCGCGCTCCAGGAAGTGCCTGTCGTACTGGTTGGGGATGGGGGCCGCGTCCTGCGCAAATTCCAGCACGTACTCCAGCCACTCCCGGTGCTTGTCCAGGCTCAGGAAGGAGAAATGGAGGCAGCCGCTCCTGGGGAGGGGGGGGAAGAGGGTCAGGAGAGATCATCAAGAAGAGCCCCAGGAAGGGCTGGAGTAAGGCAGCGCCCCCTTCCCTCCCACGCCTTGGAGGATGTGTGTGTGTGTGTGTGTGGCCTACCCGGTGAAGGTGAAGACCTCCTGGGCGAACTTCTGCAGCAGGGGAGTCTTGGTGGTGCCGGAGAGGATCAGGACCACATTGATGTGGCCGGGCCTGAGCCGCACCAGGTTGCTGGTGTAGGTGATGTCAGTCAGCTCCGTCACTTTCACCGAGTACTTTTTGGGAATCCTGGAAGGAAGCGCCGGGCGGTCATGGCACAGGGAGAGAGCAAGGGGGAGGGCAAAGAGGGGGAAGGGCCAGCAGTGGGATGCAGCTGCGTGACAGGCGAACACAGCCCTTGGTTGCATGATTAGTACAGCACAATATCCCGATCCTAACGAAACACCTGTCCTCTTTGGCGAAGCTCATGTTGCTCCTCTCGCTCTTGGGGGGAGGCTCCTCCTTCTTGGGGGGAGGCAAATCCCTCTCGTCACTCGAATCGCTGGAAGAGAGAAACCGGGGCTGGTCCCAGAAGCTGCAGGGTCCCGCACACACCCCTCCCCAGGAAACGCCTCCCCCCTCCTCCCTCCCCCCTAAAAAACGGGCCTGGGCGACGGAGGGAAGGGGAGGCTCACCTGAAGGCCTGCACAATCACTGTCCCGAAGAGGATGAAAAGCGCCGAGAAGATCAGGGACAGCAAAGGCATCATCTCCCGCCTGGGGGAGAGAGAGAGAGAGAGAGAGATGGATGAAAGACCCCATGGTGCCCCCCGTTGCCCTGCCAGAGCCCCCGCCGAGGACCCCAGGCAAGGCGGCCGGCCTCGTTGTAAGCCACAGTGGCCACGGCTAAGGGTCCAGGTCACACACACACACCCCAGATCATCGGGAGGAGCAGAGGGGCCCGGCTCGTCTCGGAGCTTCCCCTTTTCCTGGGAAAGAATGGCTGAACTGGGGGCCTTTCTAGCAAGCTTCACAAACTGATGACAGCAGGGAATCATGGGCTTTGGAGGGGCCCCCCAGACACGCACCAGTTGCTGCGGAAGAGGCTCTCCCAGCAGTCCACCCCGTACTCCTGGGCGGAGTAAGCCCACCGGAGGAAGAAAACCTGCCGAGAGACGCCGCAAAGAGGGAGGGTCAAGAGAGAGGCTGGAATAGGGGAAGGGGCAGGCAGGGGACAACCCCCCCAACAAGCCTCCTTCCTCCCAGGGGGCTTGTGAACACACCTCCCTCCCCAAATCAAATTCACAAGGCTCATTTCATCCAGTTTTCGGGCTTCTCCTCTTCAGAGGCTGATGTGGCTGCTGACCCCCGGGGTCTGTGGGTTGCTCCGCTCTCTCAGCTACTCTGCGAGACCCCCCTCCCTCCCTCCTCACCCCCCCAGAAAGGCCAGAGGGCTTACAGGCGCCAGCTCGTCCGTCAGGTCGGTCAGGACAGCCTGGGAGGAGAGGAAGGAGGCGTCCATCCTCAGCTGGTCCAGGAAGTCCAGCAGGGAGAAGGTGTCCTCCTGGGTGCCCGCCCAAGGCTCCTCCAGGGCCCGGAACACCACCCGCCCGGCGTTGTTGCGTCTCTCGAGGACCAGCACCTGCGGAAGGAGAGTCCGTGGGGTGCTGGGGAAGGATCAGGACTCTCTTCTGGATATGCACGGGGGCCAGAGCCCCGAAGCCGTGCCCAGCACCCCCTCCAATGGGCATCAGCAGCTTCTGCCCCGCCAGGGCTGCCCCTCCGGCACCTCCTACGGAGGGGCTTGTTAAGGCGGGGAAGCGGGCCCAGAGCAGGCTTCCTTCGGGGAGGAAGGGACCCTTCAGGCTGGCTTGGGGGGCACTGATGTCCCCCAAGAATGGGGAAACCCACTACCACCCGCCCTGCAGATCAGGAGGAGGAGGAGGAGGAGGAGGCAGGCAGAACACCCACAGCCGACTTGGCCTGAGACCAGATGTCGCCCTGGAGCAGAGTGTGGGCAAACTCCTGCTGGTAGTCGCCGTAGATATGCATAAACCGCAAGGTCTCCTTCGTGTTGGCCACGGCAAAGGCCAAGAAGGCCTGGTAGCTCTCCGCGTACTTCTCCCCCTCGCCCGTGAGCAGGACCACGCAGTACCTGCATCGACACAGATTGAAAAAAAGTGGGCACTACTGCATGGAAACCATGAGGATTAGCTCCTCGGCAGAAGATGACCCAGGCCCCACCTGACCCTGCACAGGAGTCTGGGCTCTACTCTGCCAGCCACAAAGGTTTATTCGTAGTCAGGGGTCCTCTTCCACGCAGGCCTGGATTCCAGAGCCTATCCGCCTAGGATCAGCCGCCTTGAAGCCGGAGACCTCCCCCCCCCGAGGGGCAGTGGAGACGGAGCTTTGTGGGGTTCCTGAGAGGGGCCAGGCGGGGGGTGGGGGAGTGGAAGGGGCTGGATGGAGGGGAAGGGGCTTCTTCACCCCCGCCCCCCCCCACTCACTTGTGCTGGCGGTGAGACTTCTTCACGGGACACAATTCCTGGAAGAGCTTCTGGCTGGTCAGGCGGGTGGCCAGGAGGAATTTGTTCTGGGACAGGAAGTCGTCGATCAGCTGCTTCTTCATGTGGCGGGCCTGGGGGGGGTAGGGGGGAGGTTAACTGGTTAGGAGGAGGGGAGGGAAGCACTTTGCCCACCCTCCCCCACGCTACGCTGGGGTCACCGTGGGGCCCACCTGGATGACGTCGGCCGGCTTCTCCACCTGCTCCTTGAAGACCATCATGGTGGGCGTGTAGACGTTGATGTTGTACTGCCGGGAAAGCTCCTCGGTGCCCCGAAGCCCCACACAGACGTACCCGAAGGACAGGTAGTCTCTGTACGTGAAGGCGGTGAGCTGGAAGGGAAGGGGGGGTCAGGGGCGCACCGCAAACCCCTCCTCCAGGCATCCCCTCCGGAACCCCCATACCACCGGAGGGGAGGATCGGCTGCTCGGGGTCACCAGGCGGTGTACGATGGGCACACCAATGCAGCCCAGCTGCCTTTTAATTTTCCACACCCTGTACTTCCTCAGCCCCCTCCCCCCAGACTTCCGAGCACCCCCTTTGTTGCACCCGCAGGCCCCTGGCTTCTGTGGGTCAAGAAGGGGCATCCTGCTGAGCCTGGCGCCTTGGGGCAGGGGTCCCTGCGGTGAATGGGAAAGCCCAGGCTCCCCTCCGTCCCCAAAGGGGGCTCCCCCCAAGGCCCGGGGCATCAAAGACCGACCTTGTAGAGTAGGGGCACCAGGGGCAGGTGGTCAAAGAGCAGGACGTGGGGCTTGTTCTCCTTCTTCCAGTTGGACAGGAAGCGGACGTAGTTCTTGTCCGTAATCTGCGGGGGGGGGAGAAGGCTGTCAGACCCCCGCAGCCGGCCAAAAGGGGGCCGCCTCAGCCACCCCTGTGTACCGATGGGGGGCAGACGGGGTGCGTTTTTCAACGGTGTTTCTGAGCCACCTTGCAGGATGGGAGTGGCAGATTAAAAACGAGCCCTCGGAACAGAATTAGGCAGGAGGAACTTTGCAGCCCCCACCCCGAAGCCGAGCACTGCCCACCCCGCCCCCTCATCCCCTTGCCCCTACCCCAAATTAAAGAAACAGCAGAAAGTGAAGAATAAGCACGTAAGCCAGTGACTCTCAACTTTTTTTTCATCACGGACCCCCCCCATTTAAATACCTTTTTTGGCCCCGCACCACCAAAAGTTTTAAATCATAACATTTCAAGCCTTTGCAGACCCCCTGGGATGACATCACACCCCCCAGGGGTCCTCAGAACGCAGGTTGAGAGCCATTGGCCTAAGCCCTTCTCCGACAGGACTCTCCCCGTCTGTCGGGCTCCTCCCTGGAAACCGAGTCGGGGTCTGTAGGGGGAAGGGGGGGTTCCAAAGAAGAGGAATCTCTCCTGCCCCCCGAGAGCCGCTCCTCACCTTCTCCACCAGGGCCCCAGGAAGCAGGCTCTCCACAAACTGCCGGAGGTTCTCCCGGACCACGGCGTTGTGGAAGAAGGTGACCTTCCCGTTGATCAGGCCCAGGATGGACGGGGTGCTGTGCGCGCCAAGGTGCTGGGCCAGACGCCGCTCGTAGCCCGCATGGATGACGCCGATTCCCACACCTGGGAGGGGGAAGGACAGACCCCTCAGAATGGAAGCTGGGGAGCCCACAGAGTGCCGGGAGAGCCTCAGGCCTCTCTGCCCAGGAGCAGCAGAAGCCTCGAGCTCTGGGCAGGATGACCTAAGATGGCCACTGAGCACCATCGCCCAGACGCCAAGATGGTCACCGTCCCAAAAAAGGGATGCCTGACCTCTGCCTTTTGGGGCGAGCAGCTTCAACTTAAACCCTGGCCTCTGAGAGCCTTGGGGCTGCTCCCCCCACACTCCCTCCCTCTCCCTCCCCCCCGCCTTGGCTCACCCAGGGCTTCCAGCTCCTGCACCACCTCCTTCCAGACGGGCTCGATGTGGACGCAGCTGAAGCACCAGTCGGAGGTGATCTTGATGAGGAAAGGCCGGCGGAAGCTCTCGGGCACCACCTCGTTGACGTAGTGGGAGAAGTGCAGCAGGTACTTCTCGTCGGTGGAGTCGTGGTGGTGCGCCGAGTTGAAGGGGAAGTGGAAGAAGGACTCGTCGAAGTAGAAGCTCTCGTGGAAGGGGTGCGAGTGGCGGTGCGGCTGCTGGTGCTGCTGGTGCGGGAAGCCTTGGTTCTCGCCCACGTCGCCATAACGGTCAAAATTCAACCGCTTCTCCTCATTGGACAGGATCTGCGCGGGAAGAACCGGAGCCCTCGTCCCCTCTTTTTCTTCCAACCAGCCTCCCTCCCCATTCCCCCCCCCCCACATGCCACATCCGAAGTCGCCCTCCGCACCTCGTAGGCTTTGCTGATTTGTATAAACTTATCCTCCGCTCCCGGGTCCTTGTTCTTGTCCGGATGCCTGGAAGACCGAGAAAAGGAGGTCAGCAGCAGTTCAAGAAGCGGCCGCTTGACGGGGCTTGCGCAGTGGGAGGGGAGGGCTCTGCTTTTAACCTGGCCGTCTTTCACTGACTCACTTTAATTCTCACTGGAATGAGGTTACTTTGATTTACTCACCACTCCCGGGCGAGTTTCTTGTAGGCTTTCTTAATATCTGCCTGGCTCGCAGTCCTGCTGACGCCCAGGATCCGATACGGGTCAAAATCGACGGCCGACAAGATCTGCAAGGCCAGGACGAGGAAGAGGACCAGCACCAGGGAGAGGCTGAGCCGTTTCATCTCCATCTCCTCTCCTGCAGGGAATCGGGCCAGGAGCCTTCCTGGGGACAAGGAGGAGACGTCAGGGCCCGCGATGCGGAAGGTCCCCGGGTGGAGGTGGGCCCTCCAAGATCAGCCCCGTCCCCCCATCATAACCTGGGGAGAGAAACCACCTCGTTTCCCCCCTTCATCCTGCCACGCAGCCCAGAGACTGAAGTCACCTGAGGATTGGACCCACAGCCAATCGGCTTCTTTTCAGACAGATGAAAGGGAGACTTTGATGCCTCAGTTTCTTATTTATTTTTCTTCTCGCTTGTCAAAAGCTGCATTGGGGGGGCAGCCAGGGATCCCCCTCCCCTCTTCCTCCCTCTTGGGGGGGCTAGGATGCCCAGGGGCTCTTGGCGCGCATGCGCAGAGCCTGACCTCCCCACCACCCGCCCCTCGGCCCCTTTCCAGCAGGCTCCGTTCCTGGGCGGCTCCTTCCCCAACCTGGCGCCCCCGTGGCGCACCGAGGCGCACGTTCGGGTCTGCCGGGATTCCCCAAAGAGGAGGAGGGGTGCGACCCACCCCCCTCCCCGCCGAGGCTCCCCAAATCCTCCCGCTCCTGATGAGGGAGACCGGCGAGGGGCTAGAGCGTCCCCCTCCTCCCGCCCTCGGCCACGGGACCACTTGATGCTCCCTCCTCCCGGGGGGAAAGGGGAGGGGGGAAAGGTGCCCGCAATACCCACCCAGGGCTCCTCCTGTCTCCCCGCTCCCCACTTCCGGCTAGGCGGCCTCGTCACCATAGAGACGGCGCAGACGGCGCTCACTTCCGGCGTGGGGTTAGCCCCGCCTTCCTGCGCAGACCGCCGGGAGGGAGGAAGGACGACCGGAGCCGCGCGCGCATGCGCAGCGGCAGCGGCAGCCGGAGCAGCGTTTCTCCCCCCTCCCCGGGCGGCGGCGGCGGCGGCGGCGGCCATGGAGGAGGCGGATCGGCGGCGTCTACGCCGCTCCCGGGTGCGGCTGGTGAAGGAGCTGCGGCTGGAGCCGCTCTGGGCGCCGCTGCTGCGCCGGGGCCTCTTCACCGCGGACATGCTGGAGGAGATCCAGGTACCGCGCGGCCCATGGTGCGCGGCCGGGAGGAGGAGGGGCGGGGCTGCGAGAGGAAGAGCCCCCAGGCGCCTTTGGGGTCCCCCGGAGCAGGTTCGGGCTCTTCCTGCCCTGCGGGGCTGTTGTTGCGGGCGGGGGTTCCCGCGCGGCCATCCAGTCGTGCCCCCAACCGTCCCCTTTCCTCTCTCCGCGCCTGCGCAGTCGGCGGGCCCCCGGCCGGAGCAGGCGCGGCAGCTGCTGCGCGACGTGGAGACGCGGGGACGGCGGGCGCTGGCCGACTTCGTGCTGTGCCTGCGGGACACCGGCCAGGAGAGGCTGGCGGAGCTGCTGAGCGACGGACGCAGTCCGGAGGGGGAGGACCCCGGGGCCCATCGTCCTCCGCCCGAGGCCCATCGTCCTCCTCCTCCGCCCGCGATGGAGACCCCCTATGAAGCCCAGCCCAGCCGGCCGGGTAAGCAGGGCCGGGAGTGTCCCGGCAGGGGCCTCACCCAGCAGCCCCCTTACGGGTAGTCCTCGTTCTGCGACCCTCGGCCAAGTGACCGCTCAGATGGGTCCCCCTTCGGGCACCCCAATTCTTTCATTGTCTGTACACAACGCCCAGAGACACAGCCCACACCATCACACACACACACACACACACACACACACCCTGAGCCTCTTCCCCATTGCTGGGCCGGGATCCAGAAGAGGGGGGAGGACGTGGGGCAGGGAGGGGCTTTCTCTTCTCTCCAGGGCGGTCAGAGTCCGGCTGGGCAGGGTCCCCTGGGGGGAGGGCTGGCTCCAGCGCGGGGGGGGGTCTTTGTGGTTCTTCTGCCTGGACCAATGGATCTCCTCCCTTCTCCCCCCTCGGCCAGGCCCCCCGGAAGAGAAGCCCCAGAGGGACTCCAACATGGTGAGTTTGCTTCTTTTTTGAAAGCTTTATTTCTTCAGGTGCCGGCTTTGGATCAGCCTCCTGGTTCTGAAATCGCAAGTTAAAATTTTATCCAATGTTTTGTGTTCCCTTCAGATGCGGCCCTGTGCGGAGGGCTGCCTCGAGGTGACTTGGCAGTGGTGCCACGCTGGCGTGTAATGTGTCTGATGTGTCCTCACAGGTTTACCCCCTGACTTCTGAGCCCTGCGGCTACTGTCTCATCATCAACAATGTCAATTTCGACAAAGACACGGACTTGAAACGCCGCCTGGGCTCCAACGTTGATTGCCAGAGGCTGGAAAAGAGGTTCCGGGTGTTGCATTTCAAGATCCTGACCAAGGAAGACCTCACAGCTCAGGTGAGCGTCTCCAGCCGGGGCTCGGCGGATGCCCTGGGGAAAATATCTCCCCCTCCCCAAGATCTGGATTCAGCTTTGAGAAGCGTAGGAGGGCAACTGTTCCTCTTCTTTCCGTGGCTTGCCAGAAAGAACCGGAAGGGAGAAAAGGGTTTGCTGGGCAGGCTGACCTTGCTGCCGCTGGGCCTATCTCCCCCCACTGCCCTCCCCCCAGCTAGAGTGTCTGGAAAAAGTTTTAAGGCTGTCGCTCCCCGAAATGTTCACTCAGCCCTTCAGGCTTTCAGTTTGTCTCAGAGTGAGGTCCGGTGTTTGGTTCAACCTGCCCTCTCTGGAAACGCCCTCAGGAAATCACCCAGGAGCTGCAGAGCCTGGCCAGGCGGGATCACAGTACCCTGGACTGCTGCCTGGTGGTCATCCTCTCCCACGGCTGCGAGGTAGGCGGCCCGGGGCTCCTGCACAATGGTGGTGATGAGGGAGAGTGGAGAGGGCTTTCCCCATGACATAGCAGTAAATCTGGGGCAGGCACAAGGAGGTGGGGGGGCACTCTGAGGGTCTCCTGGCCTCTTCCAGAGCTATCACAACCAGATTCCGGGCGCCATCTTCGGGACGGATGGGAAGCGCATTGCGCTGCAGAAGGTGGTCAGTTATTTCAACGGCTCCCACTGCCCGAGCCTGAGGGGGAAGCCGAAGTTGTTCTTCATCCAGGCCTGTGGAGGAGGTGAGGGGGGGCATTGGGGAGTCCAGAGGGAGGTGTCCCGGGGCCCAGAGCATTGCCTGGAAAAACAGACCTGTTTGCCTTCTCAGAAGAAAAAGACCCGGGCTTCAAAATGGACACAGACGCTTCTCAGGGCCGACTTGAAGAGAAGACCATGGAGTCGGATGCCACCCCAATGTGGGGGCCGGGCGGAGACCACGATGAGCTCGATGCCATTGCCAGCCTGCCCACCGACAGCGACATCCTGGTGTGCTACCCGACCTTTCCAGGTAAGGGGGCAACACTCCAAGGCCACTGACGGGCGCCAGTTCAGACCTCTCGACCCATCGTCCCCCTCAGCCACCAGGCAGAAGCCTTGACTCAAATACCAGCCCTGGGCCACCATCCCAGTTCAGGGCCGAACACGGAAGACGACCGGAGATGTGAATTGGGGCTCTTTCCTCCTCTTAGCCGCCTCTCTTGACTCCGTGCAGCTCCTGCCGTGCTCAGGGCAGCGGCAATTCCACACCACCCATGACCCATCCACCCCCGTCCCTTTCTCTGGCTCCCCGGCCTCTCTCTCTCTGATGCTTTCACCCCGCTCAGCCAGCAGGGGGCAGCAGCTCCCCCATGGCCCCCATGAGACTGTCGCCCCCTTTGGCCCTCAACAGCAGCAGCATATGGGGAGGCGAGAGGCCTGCTAGGACAGGCGAGTCCTGACATTTGGCGCTTGTGTCCCCCCAAAGGCCACGTGTCCTGGCGGGACACACAAAGTGGCTCCTGGTTGATCGAGACTCTGGACCAGGTCTTGGCTGAGTACGCCCACCAGGAGGACCTGTCCAGCATCCTCATGAAGGTAACTTTGCCCACCCCCCCGGCCTCGGGCGCTGGGATTTGCCTGCCAGGAAATCCGACAGTTTATTTGGCTGTCAGTTTTCCACCATCACCCCCGCCCCAAAACAGGCAGGAAGCAGATGACGCCTTCTTTGCCCTCAGGCCATCAATTCCAGCTTGCCGGGCATTGCTGCATCCCAGGCAGAAGGGGGCCTGCCCGTCTGCAGGACCCCTTTCTCACACACACCCTTGCCTCCCCAGGTGGCGAACATCGTCGCTGACAAAGATGCAGGGCCTTACAAGCAAATGCCGGGTCATGTCAACTTTCTCCGGAAAAAGTTTTTCTTCAAGGTCTGATGAACGTTTGCTGGTCCTTCTCCGTTCCTGGGTCTCGAGACGTATTTCTGGAGATGTATTTCTTGGGGGTGGAGGGGGAGATATTTAAGGCCCCGTTTTGCCACCTGGTGCTGGTACCTTTCCAGTGCTGTGTTCCATGGAGAAGCCCCCACCAGCAAGCAGGCAGAGACCCCAGACTCCAAATGATCTCCCCTCCCCTTTGGAGTTGCATGGAAACCCGTGTTTGGCCTTTCCGACTTACTGAGCTCTAATGGAACAAACCGATTTGAATCAAGTTTCTACTTTTACATTTCTGTTCTTTTTTCAAGAAATCAAAATAATTACAATGAGAGGTGCTGATAGGAACCTTTAAGGGATAAACACAGTGTCTTAAATTGTTATTTAATTATTTGAGGGATGAGCACAATGTCTGATAATCTTCTTACATCATTAAATATTTAAATTCCTGAGTTGTGTGCTTGTTTCTTATTTTATCTGTTCTTGGCTGCTTTCATTCTTCAAGGAGAGGCACCTGAAATAGTTTGTGCCCCTCACCGGCCCCACATTCCCCTTGGTGGTCTCCATGAAAGGGCTTTGCCACGCCCACCGAATGTGGAAAAAATCCCATTTATTTCTTGGTGGGCAGTCAACAGAGACCAGAAAGGGGGAAACTGAGGCACTCCTTCCACAACCCCCGACTGGCCCATTTCCAATCAGCAGAGAATAATTCAGCATGAATGCTCCGAAAAGGAGCTGCCCGCCACTTCCCAATCCCGTATCTGGGGCAAGATGGGGACGCAGAAGCCCCAAAGCCCAGAAAGAGCAGGAACTTCCAGGATTCCCTTTGGCAGCAATACCCAACACAGACCCTGGGGGGCAGCACTCAATGAAAAGGCATATCCTATTTTCTTTGTGGCACTAGTACCTAATTCAGCCACCAGGGGCAGCAGTTTGGTCATATGCCCTAACTATGGGCCCAGTACTCAGTTCAGCCACTGGGGGGCACCATCCACAGTTAACCATGTGTGACTAACTTAACAACTGCAGTGGTTCGCTTAACAACGGTGGCAAGGTAAGATGGGGCAAAACTCACGTAGCAAATGTCTCACTTAGCAACATAAATTTTGGGCTCAGCTGTGGTCATAAGTCGAGGGCTGCCTGTATCTGTCTGAGCCTGCCTTTCGCCTTCTCCCTCCCCTCTTTCTTGTGTGCCAAGTCTTCCCTTTGCCTGACAGTGGCAGTTGTGCAGCTCCCGTTGTGATGGTTAACAGGCAGGGTAACAGACTGCAGGCAGAACGGAGGCTGCCAAGTGAGGGGGGGGATGTGCCCCAGAGGGTCTTTAACCCCAGTGCGCAAGACACACCCCCAGACAAGACCAGAAACCCGGAGGTGAATGAATGTTGGAGCGGGATGTGAAGGAATCCCAGGTTTTGCGGGCAGGAAATGCCACAAGGACACAGCTCTCTTGGGATGATAGAACGTTTATTGAGTGTTTTTCCTATCACATCACAGCTGCGTCCTCAGTTCTGAGTCATTTTCTACGGGAGGGGAAAAGACAAAGCACCGCTCAGCGGATTCTGAAAAGACTGCACAGATCCTGCCGAGACCGTTTCCCGCATCAGCCAGGCCCAATTTCCCCCTCCTGGAAACAGGCATGAACAGGCTCCTCTTTGGGCGAGCAAAGTGGCCCCCTTTGAAGGCAGAGGAAGGCAGGGGGGCCGATGCCTGGCTCTTCAGGGTCTGCACTCTGCACGTGCTCCAGCCCCAGAACCAAGGCAGGCCCTCCGTCCACAAGGGTCGGGGCCAAGGCTATTACTGCGGATGCCTCGTGACCTCATGGCGACAACCTAACCTTGCTGGATTTCCCTGAATAGCAGAAAGGATACCAACCCATCGCTCTGGACGCGGGGCCTCCGAGTCCGTGGGGAAAGGGGTCCCACAGGAGGGTCTGGAGAGCCTGCTGGGCAGCCGCCCACTCACCTCTTTCATCCAGGCGGTGTAAGCAGAGACCCGGGTGAAGACGGTGGGCTTCTTGGCTGTGTTGCAGCCGAGGGCCGACCCGAAGCTAACGATGCCATGGACTTGCCAGGAGTCGCCATTGTGACAGTTCAGGGGCCCGCCAGAGTCGCCCTGCGGACAGAGGAGGGCAGGCCGGCTCAGGGACCGGGGAGCGGCAACCCCAAAGGTTGCTTCCCCCGAGGCTGGCTGGGTGGGGGGGTCCCTGTCCTTTTGACCACTGATTGTGCTAAACCAGATTGCCCTGGGTTAGGTCCCAGCTTCATGCCCACCCCGTCACAAAGCTCTGTGGGTTCACGCAGGATTAGAACGTAGACCAATGTGACTAAGCATGAGTTAAGCAAACCACGGCTAGGCCTTTGGCGACCCCATCTGTCACTGTGCTTGAGGGCCCCCCAGGTCATCCAGGAGAAGGAGCAAACCTACATTGCACCCTGAAATGACGCCGTCTCCCCCCGCGCAGACCATGCTGGGCTTGACCATGGAGCCCCACCAGTCCTTCTGGGTGCAGGTGGCGTGGTCCACCACGGGCAGGAAGCCCTGCTGGAGGTTGTCCGCAATGGGCCCATTGGCTGCAAGGGAGGGAGAGAGAGATAGGCACTTGGACCCCAGGATGGCCACCTTTGGGGCTACTCTTCTCTGTTTGGGGGGGGGAGGGCAGCCGCTGACTTACTCCAGAGACGGCCCCACCCGGTGACGTAGCAGGGGAAGCCCTGGGGCAGCAGAGAGTCCGGGGTGGGCAGGCAGGAGGGCTGGATGGTGTCGCTGAACTCGACCGGCTCCGCCAGCTTGAGCAGGGCGATGTCGTTGCTGCAAGAGGAAAAAGCGGCAGCAGCCGTATTGAGGGGGGGTGCAGGGCCAGGTGGGCCCCCCGGGAAGGAGGGGGTGAAGCAAGCGCCTCCTCCCCTGCCCTCTGGGGCAAGGACGTGGCCACCCCTTCCTCCCCCGGCCCTCCGGAGAGACTCACATGATGAAGAGGGAGTTCCACTTCTCGTGGACGATGGCCTTCTCCACCGCCACAGCCACCTCGCCGGCCTCAGCCTCCTTCAGGTTCTGCTTCCCCAGCAGCACTCGGTAGGTCCGCTTGGAGCTGGGGGAGGGGCAGAGGGAGGGAAGGAAGTGGGATGGGGGCAGAACCTCCCCCCAGAAAGCCTTCCCCTCCTGCCCCGCAAGGAACACAGTGGTGGTGGTGGGGAGTTTCCCCAGTGTCCTTCAAAAGACACTGCAGGGGTGTTTTGGGAGACGAGGCCTCGGCTGAGCTCCCTGGCTGCCTCTGAGAAGGAAAAACGTCTTTCTCCCAAATTCCTTTTGGGGCTGGGGTCACCCCCGCAGGGTCGGGGGCTTACCTGATGCAGTGAGCCGCCGTCAGCACCCAGTGGGGGTCAAGGAGGGTCCCGCCGCAGGTGTGAGCCCAAACTCCATTCTTGTCATACTGGAGGGAGACCTGAAAGCGAAATTGGCCCAATTTTGTTACTTTCAAAACCCCCAGCCTTTCACTCCCCTCCAGCCTGGATTTTGCCGTGCCTCAAACCCCTCACGAAGCTGGTGAGGAACCCCACACACACACACTGGTGTATGGGGACCCTCCTGGGTCTCACGAAGATCTCCTCTCCCCCTTCCAGTGGCGAGGCGTCCCACAGGACAACGACTGGTCAGCCATGGTTCTGCCCTCCCAGACTGCAGCAAGCAAGGACCCCCAAGCCCCTTACCTGCCAGGGCCAGCTGTGGGGCCGGACATCTTCGCCCCCAACCACACGCGAAATGTTAGGTACGTAGGTGGGGCGGCCACAGCCATAGGCTTGAAAAAGCACAGAGGAGAGGGAAGGAAGAAAAGGAGACCTCTCAGCGATTTATGTCAATGACACACTCGACAACTTTTTTCCTTCTGAAGTCTGCCCTCCCCACAAGCAGGTGAGACTGAGGGGGAGAAATCATCCGTGCAGGGAGGGCTGACCAGATTCTCTTTGCATCCAATAGCCAGAGAAACTGACTAGACCCTGAGCTGAGCAGCTCCAGGCTGAGGAGGCGCTGAGCTGTTCCCAGAGGGGAGGCAGGGCACGGCTCCCTCCCCCACAACCACTTACCGTGAGCCACGAGCAGGAGGGTGCAGAGCAGCTTGAGCATGATGGCAGCCACTGAAGTAGCCTTTGTGGGAGGCCCCTCCCGCATTTATAGCCAGCGGTGGCCGAGCATCCTGGGAGCCCCCACCAGGTGCGATCCTTGCCAGGCGCCTTTGACCTTGCCAGGTTATCGCTGGATCGATAGAGGAGGAAGGTGGCCCTTTGACACAGAGCCCGGCCAACTGTGTCGTCCGCTTGCTGGGTCAGGGTCTCTGCCGCCCTCAAGAAGGGGGGAGACCTTTGGGGCTTGTGGGAGGCGGAGACCTGCTCCTCCTGCATCCCCCCCCAGCTGGTCCAGGCAGCCACAGGTTCAATAGGGCTGGGAACACGGGGGTGGGGGCATCTGGGCAGCCTCCAAAATCATCTTGGGCTACCAGAGCCCCCCCCCAATACACACACACACACAAAACGGGGGGGGTGCACCCAGGAAAAGCAAACCCAGCCGTCGGCTGCAGCCCGTTCCAGGGAGCAAGGCTGGTGCTGGCAAGGGCAGCTCCTCAGGGGGGGGGCAGGGCAGCTCCTGGCCCCACCGGGTACGGCTGGAGCCCCTCTAGGGGCAAGATGGGGGGCCCTGCCCCAGAGGCCCCCGGCTGTGGGAGAAGCAGCAGCTGCCTCATCCAGGGAGAAGCAGCAGCTGCCTCATCCAGCCTGGCACGGCCGGTGGAAACACCCCTCCGGCCCCTCCTCCCTCAGCTGTCCGCTTCCCATGGGGAAACATGGCAGGTGTTGGGAAGGGGGGGGCCAGGGAGGCGCCCCATGGCTAGTGGGGTAAACCGTAATCAGGCCTTTACAGGGCCTGGCCGGGAGGACCCCGCATGCCAGAACCAGGGAGGCCAACGTCTCCGTAGTCCCCTCGGCCCTGCCAGAATTAGACGGTGGTCCGATTGGCACCCACAGGACACTGACGCACAAAGGGTGTCCTCGGCTTGGACTCAGCTCCGCTCAGGAGGGGCCAAGCCCAGCCGTTTGGCCAGCTCCGGCATTCCCCCACTTGCAGCAGACTGGAGAGGTTGCTTGAGTAAGCCCAGCCACAAGAACGGCACAAAGTTGTCAACCACACTTCCTGATTGAATTCCTCCCCACTGCCCCCCACCCCCACAAGAGAGAGACTCCGGATACCACAATGAGCTTATGAAATATAGTTTTGTTTTAATTATATTTGGGTAAAAAAAATAAAATCATACCACTGAAATGGAGCAGCTTTTGAACCCAAAAACACCACCTCGCAACCCACAGATGTTGTACCGTCCGCTGAAGTGACCGAGGGGAGGCTGAGGGCCAGGCCCCATGCGGCCCCAGGAAGAAGCAAGCCAGCTTTCAGGGGTGCACAGAGCTTTTTTGGCCAAACAACACAAATTCAGCACTAAAGCAAGCAAGCAAGCAAGGAGGAAAAGGGTTGGGGGTTTGGGTGGAAAGACCCCCCCTTTGGGGAATAAACCCTCAACAACAGCCAGATGGGGGTCTGCAAAGTACTAAGCCAGATCTGCCTTAATTGTGGCTCGCTGAACAGGCCAGCATCAGAGTAATTCATGCCTCACACCAAGTTCTTAATCCTGTCCTGGCTCACACGTTGCGTTCAGCTAAGGGGGGCGACCTAGAAAGAAGACCCCCTTGTGGACAAGTAACCCCACAGGAGGACAGCCCCTTCTCCGGTCCTGTCTCCCTAACCCATTTGGGGCAGTGAGAAGCGAGCTGGGTCAATGGGTAGTGAAGGAGTCCCCAATTGTGAATGTCTTCCTCTTCACAGTGGCTGGGGGTTGGATTAGATGACCTCTAGGCACCCTTCGCACCTGGCGGATTTTGACACGTCCTCCCACCCTCCCCTGACTGGCAGCTCTCCTTTGTGCAAGGGGAAGAGACAAGCGCAACGTGTGAACCGGGGCAGGGCGTGGAGCTCCCAGGCTGGAGGGTTCACAACTTCAAATGGACGCACTGGACACCCAGGCCGACCTGCCCCGAATCTCGGGGGGGGGAGTCTCGTTCGCCCCCCCTTCTGTTCCTGCCACCAGAACACTTGTACACAGCAACACAATTCCAGAAGAACTTGGGGCTTATTGTCTGGATATAAACACACACACACACACAAACTATAAATTAACCCTGTCCTGCAGATGCGCCAGACTCCAGCTCCCATCATCCCCTGCCAGAGAACAGCTGGGGAACCCCTCAACGTTCTGCTGAGTCCAAACTCCAAACTTCCGGTGGGAAAGGGCCCCCCAAGAGCCCCCCTCTCCCTTCTCAGGGAAAGTGGTTTAAGGGCCTCCCTCAAAGGAGACCCCCCCCCACCAGGCCCACCTCCTGCCACCCCTGTGGGTGCCCACTTTGGGGAAAGCAGAGTCCGAGCACATCTATCCAGCCGAGGCAACGCACAAAGACAGCATTTCTGCACAAGCAGCAGGATGGGTGGGGGAGTGGGGAGGCCCCACCCCACCCCAAACAGCAGGCCACAACCATGTACCACAACCCCAGAGGGAGAACGGGACGATTCACACGTCGAGTCTGCAAAGCTGGGACCGAGAGACACCGAGAAGTACGAGAAGCACGAGACCGACGAAGATGCCGTGAAACCGAACGGCTGGCTCGGGGGAGGGGGGGAGGGGTGGAAATCAGGCCCAAATGAGTCTGGGGGCTCCCAGGTCTGCCATCTTCCCACCGACCACGCTGGGGCGCCAGCTAACTGGGACCCCTCCGGCTTCTGCGCCTCTAGCGGTCACCTGACCCACAAACGCCGGCCAGGTTGGGGTCTTGCGAGGGGGAGGCTGGTCGTGGGCCGGATGGGCATGATCGGGGGGCTCCGGTGGGAGGACCCCCAGCTACTGCCCAAAGGTGGACTGCAGCTCCTTGAAGGCCTCCTTCCTCTGCTTCAGCTCTTCCGCCTGACGCCGCTTCTCCTCCTTCTCCGCCTTGATCTCCTCCTCAAAGCGGCTGGTTACGTTCATCGCCTGCACCTGCAGAGGGGGGCAGCCAAGGGGGGGGTGTCCCACCTTTACTGCTCTTATAAGTCACTTGAGGGAGAGACCGTACCTAATCCTCTTCCTTCCGCCTCTTTTCCCCACAGCAACATCCCTGTGAGGTGGGCCGAGAAAGTGTGACCCAAAGTCGCCCGGCTGGCTTCCAGGCTGGACTGTGTAAGTGAACCTGCCCCCCGCCCTGGTCTTTAGGCCCTCTGGCTGGTGCCCCCCTCCTTACTTTGGCCTCGAAGAAGCTCTTGGCCCCCTTCACGCCCTCCGTGGAGACGTCGATCTCCGAGAGGCAGGCCAGGGCGTGCAGGCCGCTGTCTTCCTCCAGCTCCCCGGCTGCCGCTTTGCGGAAGATGAGGAGGAACTGTGGGGGGAGGGAGGGGGGAGGAGATGTGGAAACGGGCCGGGGCTTTGGCCGAATTCCGCCCCGGCCACAGTTCAAGGGGTGGGGTGGGGTGAAGGACCCTCACCTCCCGGAAGCTGAGCTTGCTGTCCACGTCCTCGTCCACTTCCTTGATCATCGTCTTGAGGCCGAGGTGCGTCTGGGGGGCCCCCAGCTTCTCCATCATCCGCTTCAGCTCCATCAGGTCGATGAAGCCGTCTTTGCCCTCATCGTACCTGGGGACGGGGCCCAGACCCAAGACCCGCTCAGCCGGCGGCCAGCCCTGTCCCGAGCAGCTGTCTCGCCCAGCTGACACCCCCCCTTGGGGAAACCTGGGTCCCTCTCCAGCAGCTCTGGAGCGATGGGGCTGCCGAGGGCCAAGCCCCCCCCGTCCCCGTCCTCGAGGCTGCCGACAAGGCCGTAGTTCTAATACCCCATGATTAGAGCTGAGTCAGCTGGGCTGCCTTTCTGCTCCCCCCCATCAGCTGCGCACTGGGGCCTATCCAGGTACGATCTGCCACCCCCACCCCTTGCAAACCGTTTCCATTTAGTGCAGAAGTGTGTCTGTGGGGGGGGCACCTGACTGGCTAGATTCAGGGTCCCAGGAACAGGGTCATGAGGCGGGCCAGGAAGAGGCTGATAAAGAACCAGGAGGGGCTTCGGAGTTCCCAGATATTCAGGGGGGAGGGAGGGGGTGCTTCAGTGACCAGGAAGCCAGGAGGGGGAGCTGCTAGCCAGCCACAGCTCTGCTCTTGGGTGTCCTTCCACAAGATGCAGTGGGGCTTAGTTATTTCCCAGAGCAAAGCCGGAGCTGCGATGCACAAAGAGTTGGCTAACCAGCTGTGCAAACTTCCTGCTCACGTGGGTGCCAACCAGCTCCTTCCGCCCCCTAGCTGGCCTGCCTGGAGGGGGGCAGAGTGGTTTGGCTGAGCGGTGAAGGATCCTGCCTTCATCTCAGGCATACCCCCCCCAGGAGCCACTTCCGAGCCGCTATGCAGCACCGGAGCCTTAACCGATGGAACTCCCTGCCACAAGAGACCGTCTTACAGAAGAAACCAGGCAGGGGAGGAACTGCCCAGGCTGCCTGCTTTCCCCCCCCCGTGCCCCTCCCCTGCAGAAGCAGCTCTCCACACCGGAGGCTGCAGAGGGAAGAGGCGCCCAGAGGAAAGGAATAATAATCTCCCTCGATCAAGCCTGACCCCCACAGCATCTGTTCAAGTCCTGGGATGGGATGCCACCGGGAGATTGGGGCATCAGCCTGACAGTGATTTCAGCCGTGGCTGCATTTTTCATTTATTTATCTGCTTGTTCTATTTCTACAGCCACTCGATCTCAAGCGAGGGACTCTTAAGCTGGACCCACGCAGGGCTTCTCCCCACATTTTTCTCTGCAGAATCAGTCAGTAATTGCAGAAAACCTCCTTCGGATACCTATTCCTCCTTTTTTGTCGCTCAGGGAGCTGGTGCAACGCTTAACAACTGTGTGACACTGCACAACGAGCACTTGTCAAGAATGCAACGCACGTCTGCTTTGCCGGAAACCGAGAGCCAGCCAGCCAATTTTAAAGCCCCCCCTCACCGCCCCAGCCCAGCAACTACAGGCTGGTCAGCCGTGGGCTCCGGGAAGCCCCACGGTTCAGTTTCAGCCCCTTCCACACCCAGCCGAAAAAGACTCTCTGGCCCCTAAAAGGCTCAGAGCAGAAAGAACCATCCCCAAAGTTACAGGATTCAGGAAGACTATCCTTGAACAGTGAGGCTCCATTAAGCCAGAGTCATTAGCCTAAAGTTCTTGGCAAATCAGCCCACAGAATAACAGCAACCCAAGTCCGCGGCAGCCTTGAAGGGAACACTGGCTGCATTTCCGCCTGGCGCTCTCTCGCCTGCGACCGGCCCGTCTTGTTCGGCGCTGCCAGGCCGGTGAGCCGCAGAGCACCTGGAAGGCGGGGGGTTTTTTTTGTCAAAATCCCTCCCGCCAAACAGATCGCGGGCTGAAGTACCAGTCCCCCCCCACCCCACCCCGCACGCGCCCTTCGCCAACGACGCCCTGCGGGGAAAGCCGCGCTCCTCTCCGCTGGGGCTGCGCCAACAGAGGGGAGTCCGACCCCGGCAAACCCGGCCCGGGCTTCAGACGGGGTGGCCCTGGGCTTTCCCGCTACTTTGGACTCCAAGTCCCATCGCCCCACCCAGCGCAACCAGGCAGGTTCCAAAGCCGAGGTGGCCTGCAACCCCCTCATCGGGGACCTCTGCACGTGCCCAGAGGGCGCTTTCCCCAGGATGCGAGCGAGGCCTGCCCGCCGCCGCCCCCTCTTCTGTTTGCGTCGCCCCGGTTTGGAAGAAAAGCCCCCAACCCTTCCTGCCCCCCCCCTTGCCGGGCAGCCCCGAGCCCGCGTCGGCGGGGCGTAAGAGAAGCGGGGGGCAGCAGGAGCAGCTTCCTTTGCGCCCCCCAAAAGACCCCGCGAAGCCCCCGGGGAGGGGGGGCACTCACTGGCGGAAGAGGCGCTCCATGTCCTTGATCTGCCGGCGGGAGAACTCGCGGAACTCGCTGTAGGGGCTGAAGACGCGGTGGGCGCCGCCCGGCGAGAGCTGCCCGGCCGGGGGTGCTCGGGGGCCCGGCGACCCCTCCGCCTCGCCCCCCTCCTCCTCCTCCTGCTGCTCGGCGCCCCCCTCCACGCGCAGGCGGCGGCTCAGCTTGCCGGCCAGCTCCTCCGTGGCCATCCTGGCGGCGGCGGCGGCAGCAGCCGGCGCGCCTCCTCTCCCCTCCGCCGGCCAGCCGAGCCCGGCTCCGCCCCGCCGGCCGCGGGAAGGGGGGCACGGGCGCCCAGGCGGCGGCCCCGAGGCGCCGAACCACAGTTCCCATCATCCCGCGGCCCAGACGGCCGGGCGGGGGCTGCTGGGAGTCGTAGTTCCCCAGCCTTGCGCTCCCCCTGCAGGACCCGGGAGCGGGGAACTACAGCTCCCATCATCCTGGCCCCGGGGAGGAGGCGAGCGCAGGCGTGGACCCAGCCGAGGCTCCGCGCTGCCCTTGTTGCGGGCCAGGCTGGGGCGGAGGGTCCGGCAGCCCAAACTGCGCCCCACCCGTCGCGGGAGCCTCTGCGATCCCCGGCTGCTTGGCCAAGGGGCGGGCGGCACCCCCAGCCCCTCGCGGGCGCCCCCCTCAATTTTTAGGCAGGACCTGAACATGCAGGCATCTCCTCCTCCTCCCAGCAAGGGTGCCCCCAGCTCTGCTCCTCCTTCCTCTCCTGACCCCCCCACCAGGGAAGCCCAGGGGGGCTCAGTATGCAAAAGTTGCCATCGCACACCCCAAGGAAGGCCCACAAGACCACCGAGGCGGCTGTGCAAATAGCCCACTGGGCTCTGTGACCTGGTGCCGATGCGCAGGGAGCCCAGCGGAGGAGGGGCACCCGGGCTCTCTTCCGCTCAGGGACCCGGAGGGAAGGAGGGGGGCTTGCACGGGGTGGGGGCAGGGACCACAAATACCAACCGGCCGTTGCTAACTCAGGAGGGAAGGAAGCGCCACAGACCACCGAAAGCAGATCCCAAGCAAACGAGGCAGAAAAACGGAAGCCTCTTTCGGAGAGCATCTCTGCTCCTCTGCGCCAACCTTTGGGGGGATTTTGGTCCCCTGAGGAGGGCCAGGCCACCTTTGGGGTGAGGACCCGGGACCTGTGCCCCAGATTCAGCCCCAGAGACCCTCTCAGCTGCAGGGCCAGGTGCCAGTCGCCCCCTTCCCTTCCAGAAATAAGCGGGATAGCAGATAGTTCCAGGATAAGCGGGACAGGGCGGTGGAGGCCGAGAACCAGCCCTCTCCCCACGGGTGGGAGGGAAGGGGCCACAGAGGGACCCCCCTCTTTACGCACCTGCAGGCTTTCCTGCCAGCCTCAGTGTCCCATCCCCTAACAAGAGCAACACACACACAACTTCACTGCCACACACGGTAGGTTAAGAAACCCTTAATCTACAATCTTTTTTTAAAAAAAAAAAGTTTAATAGGGCTCCTGCATTCTTTAACCTGATGGTCATGACCATCGTAAGCCAAAGGGGGGGGGCACATTATAAATCCCTGCCCCTCTGGTCAGGTCCATCTTGGACCTCCGCGGTGAGGCCACCACCACGTGTGGCCCTGGGCATGTCAGTCCACCCTGGGTTCCTCCGGGCCAACAGAGGGAGGCCGCAGGTAGCTTGCAGGTGTTCGATTGATCCACAGTCTGCTCTCCATTTCCAAAGAGAGGAAGGAGGAGGGCAGAAGGGGGGGGACCCTTTGCGGCCGCTTTGTCTCTCACTGAGCATTGTCCTGCCTGGACGTCTCCCGAGGAGGAGGAAGGGAAGGGGGGCAGCCTGGGTGGGGCTGGGGGGCACGTGGCTCTCTTGCCTGGGCAGCTCCCAGGCATTGGGGAGGAGGGGCTCCTCTTGATGCCCACCTGCCTTTCCACCTCTGCTTACATCCCAAGGAAAGGTCGGGAGGGGGGGCTAGAGGAACCCGGCCCCTCCCTCCCTCCCTCCCTCGGCTGCCTTCAACACAAAGGGAGGAAGAGGGAAGGCTCCTTTCACCTTGGCTCTCCCCACAGTCCTGGGGGAAAGATTTGGGCTCTTCCCACTGAGCTTTGGGGAAGGATCGGAGGGGTGGTGGGCGAAGGGGTGGCTGGAAGGCGGAAGAGCTTGGCAGGGGCCTAGCTGGCAGGAAGAGTACTCCCCTTTCCAGGCCTGAGCCCGCCAGGGGCTTCTTGGGGAGAAAATAATGCAATTATCCCATTTGGCTTTTGAGTGGAGGGGGGAGGGGGGGCTTCCCACACAGATTACCCAGCCATCACATCAAGCTTAGATCTGCACCCACACAGATCCCAAGGCAGACGGACTAGGCGACAACCAGGGCAGCTGCCAAGTTTCGGCTTTCGTAGAACAGGCTCCATTCAGGGGAGAGAACGCCAGCCCCCCCCTCCATGACACAGTGGGTTGCCAGGCAAGAAGAGCCCCCCCCCCATGTCCAGCAAAGGAGGCCTATGCGGGAGGGTGCAATCGGGCCTGAGGGGGGGGCAGAGCGGAGCCTCCAGCACAGATGGCCCGGCTGCTGCAGAGCACTCCGGGCTGAGAGGGTGCCCTATCCTCAAATGACCCCCTTGGATGCTGCAGAAAAGAGTGCAGGGAGGCCACGCCACTCAGAACAGCCACAGAGGGAGGCTGAGGTTGGAGAGTGGCACCCTTGGTGTTTCTGTGGGGAGGGAGGGGCAGCTTCTTCGGCATCCGAAGGGAGCTGGGTGGAGGGTGAAGCCGTTCCCTTGCCCACCCTCCTTGAGCGTCTGCGGGCTGTTTAGTGGCTCTTGTGGGGAAAAAGGGGCCCAGAATGTTTTGACTGATCTCTTGGGCAGAGCCAATATTAATCATATCTAAGGGGCTGCCCCAAAGAAGAGGGGGGTCCCCGCCTATTCTCCAGAGCCCCCGAAGAAAGCAGGACAAGAAGCAACGGAGGGGAACCTATCAAGGAGAGAAGCAACCTGGAACGGAGCAGTTCGCCAGCAGAAGGGCTTCCCTTCAGAAGTTGTGGCTGCTCCATCACTGGAGGTTTTTAGAGGAGGCTGGACAGCCTTTTCTCCAGAAGGGTAGGGGGTCTCCTGCTTGAGCACAGGGTTGGACTACTAGGCCTAAGCACATTTGACGGCTATCAGTGAAACGGTGAAGGAAAAAACCACCCTCGCCAGCCGTTTCTCTTACCTTGGTCAGCTGGCTGCCACACTCGGGGGGGGGCGGAGAGCAGCGGCCGACCCGCCCCAGGCCAAGAACGGCTGTTTGAGCCACAGGATCCGGAGGCCTTGGTTGGAGAAAATGTCCTTGAAGGGGAAAGCTAGGAAAAGAATACCTGAGATTTTTTTTTAAGGTGAATGCTGCAGTAATGGGGAAAGAGAAGAGGAAGGAAAAAAGGATCAGTTCCGTGACAAATATCACAACGGGACCCGTTTGCTTTTTCCTTTTTTTTACTTAAATGAAGATACTTTGTGGGTGCTCGCATTTCATCCCAAAATGAAAACCTGGGATCTTTCACTGAAGGTGCTCCTCTTCCCTCTTTCCCACCGAGAAGCCTCTGCAGAGCCCTTCCATGTCCTTGTGGGTGCCAAGCACCCCCTGGCGAAGACCAAGGGGGCCCCCAAGGGTGAATGAGGGGTGAATTTTGCCACCCGAACAAGGCACCCCTTTACTTGTCCGGCATCCTTTCGTGGAAGGCGCAGAGCGGCCAGGGCCCACTCTCTGGGAAGGCCCGTCTCCTAGGGCAGGTTTGGCAGATGTTCCTTCTCCGCCCTCCGGAGAACTTGCCAGCTGACCGGCCTTTTTGCCCGGATTGGGTTTGCCTTGGACTGGGCCCGGGTGGGCACGCTGGGTGGGTTTCTGGCAGCAGACTGACGCCCCCTTCCCAACCTCAGGCATTTCCAGAGGGACCCACTGATGGGCGCAGAGGGCTAACAGCTGATGCGGAGACAATCGGACTGACAGACAGGCCCTCCAGGGGACGCTGGGACGGGCTGCAGCGGCAGAGCCTCCCTTGACCCACTTGCTTGACCCACCTGCCTGGGCTGCCCACCGCCGACCCCCACTCCTTGGCAGCAGGCACCACCATCCTGCTGGATCCTCCCCTGCCACCAGCCTCATCTCTGCTGGGCGCCCCCACTGCACCAGCCGGGACCTGGTTTGCTCCTGAACCGAGCGCAGCCATCCTGGGGTCCCTGCTGCTCCCAGATTTCGGCCTTCACCCCGTTTTAAAAACAAAGGGATGCCCCCCACCGAGTGTGAGGGCTTAGCAAATCTTGGTTCAGCCAGAAAGGCCAAAGTGAGCAGGTGGATGTTGCTTAGACCTGGAAGTTAAAAAAAAAACATCCTAGGCGGAGACAAGCAACATCTCTCCTTGGACCCACAAAACTTCATGGATGTCTCTGTGAAATGCCACGTATCAACGTCCCCATGAAACAGCCCGCAGACCCCTCTTGCTCATTATGAATAACTGTCCCGAGCCCTAGCCCCCTCCCCAGTGGCAACGAGGCCCGGCTGAAGCCCACCCCTCTCTCCCCAAAGACGCCAGCTGACACCGGTGGCAGGGCTACAGAGCGTTTATCCATCCTGGCCTCCGGGGTGCTTTTCTCACAGTCGAGGCATTCGCCGTATCCAGAGAGGCCACCAGCTGTCCGGACGAGGCGCCTACATGTCTTTATAAAACACATCGTTTTTGCACCATTTCTCCTATTTACAGCGGCAGGACGGTTCCTACCCCACAGCACTCCGGAAAGGGGGCAGTCTAAGTCCAGCCGCTGCAAGAGACTCGGGGTCTGCCAGCCTCCCTCGGCCCCTCGGCTGCCTTCGGACTTTCGGAGGGCGGCTTCCGTGGGGCTGGCATCTACAAAAGGCAGGGAGGGGAGGGCGTAAGGACACGTGGGGCGACCCAGGCATTTTAAACAGTGACAATGTGGCATCTGCAACAATTTATTCCCCTGTCCTGCCGAAGGGTTGGAAGAGGAGGGCCCCCCCTTCCTCAGTCTGGTCTCTGGAGACACCCATCTCCCTTTCAGCCCCCCTCCGACTTCCAAAGCTCCTGTAGGGACAGCCCTCCACTCAAAATGTCTCCTCCTCCAGTGGCAGCCACACATCAGGAATCTGGGCGGCTTCGGCCTCCCGTGTCAGGGGATTGGAGGTGCCCTCCCAAGGCTTTCCGCCCTCTCCCCAGGCCTGAGCTGGGAGTCCCTATTTGGGGGAAGAGGGTCCCCGATGGTCTAAAGTTTAGGGTTAGGGTTAGGTCACCATGAACTCCTAGAGCAAAATGGACATCGCCAACAAACTCGGAGTGCTTGGGTATGGTTAGGAGGGCACTGACTTTTCTAGCCTGCCCTCTCTATGTTTCCTGGTAAAATACATGGGGAAATCCCACTGGAGGAAAATTCCACTTAACCAACCTGCCTGCCTTCCCACCTCCCGCCTGGCTGTGCTGTGGTTCGTGTCGCCTGTGTTCCCAGGTCCAGGCGCAGGGTGCTGTGTGTACCAGCCAAGCAGGGCCTGGGTCACCCCAGACCAGTGAAGGCCATGCCAGACCTCTGGAGACGTGACGCCCATTGCAGGTGGTTGGAAGCTGCTTTGGACACCACCCATGGGATGAGGGCTCTTCTTCTGCCTCCCATTTCGGGTGGTCCCTTCCACCCCTAGCCCTGTGGGGACCTGCCCTGTGCCTGGGGCCAAGACCAGGCGGAAAGCAGAGAGGCGATCCAGAAACGGGACCGTCAGAAGCTAATAATCACAGGGGGAGAGCTTGGGGTGGGGGGGAGAGGGGGAGGGCCACCAGCTGGCATCCTATCCCCCTGCCCCACAAGGTCGCCCCACAGGAGGATCAAAGGCCTGGCCTCTCAGGCAAAGAAATTCATCCTGCAATTGCTGCTACCCTTCAAGTTTGCTGCCCACAATGAGCCCCTCTCCCCAGTCCTTCCCAGGAAGAGGCTGGCACGAGACTGGCACGCAGCCCCGGTCGGACGCCACAGGCCTGCTTTATTGTCGCCTCCGCCGGTCCCGGGTGGCCCCTACCTTGGGCTTCTTGAGGGCCTTGTTCAGCCTCTTCTCTTTGCTCAGCTGCAGCCGTGTCCTCTCCAGTGCCTCCTTCAGCAGCGCCTTCTCCTCCGCGTCCCTGTAGACCTGGTCGGCCAGCTTGGCCGCCTCCGACTGGCAGGCCTGCAGACTGTGCCTGTTGCTCCTGCGTGGGGCCAGGGAATTTGCCTGGGCTGCGGACCCCCTTCTCCCAAGCCCTGGGCTGCTCGGCTCCTCCCGGTCCCCCCTAGCTAAGTGCCCCCCTTCGTCCTGCTCCTCCTGACCTGGCGTCCCTCCTCCTGGGCCCGGCTCCCCCTCCCCCACCGCACAGGGCTGGTGGTGTACCTGAGGTGCCCGGCGTCCCCCTCGTACTCCTTCAGCAGGGACTCCTTCCTCTCCAGGCGGCTCTTCAGCTTGCTGATCCTGTCCAGCAGCAGATCCAGGTCCTTCTGGCGCAGCAGGCTCACCTTCTCCCTTTCGGCCTGGGGTAGGTGCTTGAGGGTCCGCAGGCCCATCAGCTGCTCCACGTCCACCAGGCCGGAGAGGCCACGAACAAGGCTGAGGTACTGGGGGAGGGGGAGGGGGAGGGAATGAAGGGGGGCACGGTGAGTCCTTTGACCTGAAGGCCCTGCCCAAGGCACGCTGGGAAGGCCCAACCGGAGGGGTGGACGTGTGGGGGGAGCCCAGGCAGACACCTTCCCTGCACCCAGAGCAGAAGAACCGTCCCCCAGACCCATCTGCCTGCTGCCCAACTCCCTCCCCGGCTGGCTGAGACCAACACTCGGCCCATTCTCCGTCTCTCGGCTCCTGCCCCAGGCTAAGGTCAGGCTGTCACTCAGGAAGCCTGGACAGGGGAGAGGGAGCCGTGAGCCACGTGGAAGCCAGCAGCCTCCCCTCCTTCCCTACCAGGTGCTCGCTGAGGTCCAGCGCATCCGCCATCTCCAGCCTTGCGGTCCTCTCTGTGGCCACGTTGGGGTCAATGCCGGAGGGCCCAGCTGGAGGCTCCGAGGAAGGAAAGACAGTGAGAGCTTCTGAAGCACCTGCGGGGACTGGCGCCTGGAGCCTGCCTGGCCCCTCTGCCCTGGCCGCCTCCTAGGGGAGCCCCCGAGAGCTCAGATTACCTGGTGGGCAGCCATCCCCACCGTCAGCACCGTGGTGGGGTCCTTCCCCTTCGCCTGCTCTGGCTTCTCTGCCGGCCCTTTCCGGACAACCAGAAGCGGCTCCGAGTTCTTCGCCTCTGCAGAGGGGAAAGACGTGGCCCCGTTCAAGGCAAGGCCAGCTTTGGGTGGGTGGGGGGAGAGCCGGACCGAGTCCCTCCACCGTGTCTGAACGGGACGGCACTTTGGAGTCAGGATCGGAGCTCTCGGGTTCTTAGCTCTTGAAAAAGATGGGATCCATTCGGACCAGAAGAACCCAAGGAAGCGCCGTGCTGGGGGGGAACCCAAATGCCAGAGCCCAAGCGGCCACCCAGAGCAAGTGGTCTCTCACTGACCACTTAGTTTAGGCCGGGGCTCTCCAAACGTGGCCACTTTTAAGACTGAGCTTGCTGAGCAACTCTGGGAGTTGAAGTCGCCAAGTCCTGAAGTGGCCACGCTTGGAGAGCCCCGGTCCGGACCCAAAAGTCTGGACCTTCGTGGGCATTCCACCCCCACCCCGCCCCCACCCTGACACACAAGAGGAGGCCCCTCCTCCTGTCCTCGGCCGTGTCTCAAAACGGGGGAGCAAACGTGAGCTCCCCTCAGGCCCCAGCGAGCCCCCGACTCACCCTTTTCCAGCTTCCGGAGCTTCTTGCGCAGCTCAGCCAGGGCCTCTTTCTGGCGCTGGATGACCTCCTCGTGGCGGGAGCCTTTGCACCTGGCACCCAGGTCGGCCAGGCACAAGAGGGGGGGCTCCTGGAAGTGCAGAGACAGCCCCCTGGCACTCAGCACTCCCTGTTGGAGCCAGAGGGCACGGGGGGGGAACCTTGTGCCGAGGGCTCCTGCAGCTCCCCGGCCATTGGGCCAGCCTCTCTTCCCGTCTCTTCTGTCTCCCTCCTTCCCAGAGGTCATCTGAGGTCACCCTGGCTGGGGATGAGCGCTTCAGGCAGGTCCAAGCCCCCTCGCCGCCAACCCGCAAGGCCAAGAGGACGGGCACTGTACTCCATAATCCTCAGCAGCCCAGCCATCACCCCTGGCCAGTGGGAGCCATGCTCTTCAAAGGGCGAGGAGGCTCAGGAGCAGCCCTACCCCGTCCCCCTCAACCCTCCCGGCTCTGAGCACCCGTTGGGGCCCAGGATCCCTCCCAACCTGGCTGGCAGGCAGGCAGAAGGAGCAGGCCCAGGTGGCTGTTCCCTCCCGCAAGCTGCCGTGCCAGCCCTTCCTGAGCAATTAGAGCAACAGTTAGGAATGACAAAACTTTAGGCTGGCAGAAAGGTGTGATAAAAACATTGGCTGCTTACGGAGGAGAGTGACACGTGGGCATCCCTCCCTCTGCGCAGCCCCCTCTGGGCAGGGACCCAGGCAGGCCCTCCCCAGCCTCCAGAGGGCTCCCGTCGGCCCCCGCACTTGCCTTTGCAGCAGGGGGGGTCTCGTCCTGCAGGGCCCCCACCGTCTGCACGCCCTTGTGCTGCAGAACCCTGGCCAGGTCCCCGGCCTTCGCCTCCTGCGCCAGCAGCTCCTTCACCCTCTCCCTGGCCTTCCTGCATCAAAGGCGGGAACGATGGGAGCAGAGGATACAGGGGGGGGGGGAGAGACACACGGACACACACACGCACGCACACACACACACACACGTGCACACACACACACACACACACACCGTGGCCATTCCCAATTCCGTCCCATGAACCTAATGGGCTCAGCAGTACAGCGAGTCCTCGATTTACGATCACAACGGAGCCCAAAGTTTCTGTTGCTACGTGAGACAGACACGTGTTAAGTGAGCTTGCCCCCATTTTACGATCAATCAGCCACACGGTTGTTAAGTGAGCCTGGCTTCCTCCCTTGACTCGGCCTGTGGGGAAGAGGGGAGGAAGGGGGGGCCCCCTCACCTTAACTCCTCCGTGGTGGCTTGGAGGTGGCTTTCCCTCTGGCCCAGCCGCCTGCAGGTCTCCGCCAGCTTCTCTCGGAGGAGGCCGAGCTCCCGGGCCTGGCTCTGCACGAGGCCCCGCTTCTCCTCCAGCTCTGCCTTCTGCTTCTCACCCAGCTCCCCTGCGGAGAGGAGAGAGGTGGGGGCTCCCTCAATCCCCCCCCACCCCTGCTGGAGCCTTTTGCCCCACGCGTGCTCTGGGCCCGGCGGCAGCCGGCCGGCCAGGGCGGCCCCTTCACAGGATCCCATGGGCCTTGAGGCCCTGCTTCTCTCACCAGGGCTGCCCTGAGCTCTGATCTGGCCCCCCTCACACACACACACACACCCCCGCAAAGAGACGCAACCGATCAATTCCCACAATGGGAGAGCAGAGGGCGAAGGGGACGGAGTCGGTGGGGAGGGCAGAACTGTCTTACTTAAAGAAGAGAGGAATTGATCTAGTTCCATTTCTATCTACTTGGAAAGTGATTCTGGGCTTCCTGAATAAGAGGAAACTTTGATTTTAGGTTTTGACGTTGAGTCGGTTGTTATGGAAACGGCTTGAGCAGCTGAGAAACACCAAGCCAAAGGTTGAAGTTTATCTTTCTTTTTGTGCTCTGCTGCACTGTTCCTTTCTTTCTTTCTTTCTTTTTCTTTGCCCCCTTCTCTTAGCTTTCTAACTTTTTCCTTCCGGGTTATTGACCCATCATAAACTTTAATAAAAAATTCAAGCTGTGCACAGGCACGAAAAGGCAGCGGCTGGAGGAAGGCATTCAGAATCTGTGCCCAAAGCGACACGTGTGTCACAAACCGATCACGTCGGACATGCTGGCCCTGGCCTGGCAAAGCTCCTTCTTCAGCTCCGCGATGACAGCCTGCTTGGCCTGGATCTCCTGCTTGGCGGCCGCCAGATCCTCCCTGGGAAGAGCAAAGACGGACGGAGACCCGTTTCAGCGGCCCGGCGGGAGACATTCAGGCTCGAGGCCAGTCGGCAAGGGCAAAAACTGGCTGGGAAGGGCTCCTGGATCCCTTTCCCCACTTCAGCTGCCCAAACTGGGAGCAAGCGAGCGAGCGAGCGAGGGGCAGAAACGCACCTGGGGGAGGCCTGGACCGCTCCTCCCCTTGAAATCCTTGCCCCGGTTTCTTAAGCCTTCCGGCTCTGCTGGGCGATTCGTCAAAAGAAAACTTACTTCAGGAAAGCGTGAAACTCCTCCATGACACTCAGCCCTGGGGAGGCAGGCAGGGGGGGCTTGCAAGGCTCCTTCTTCGGTTCTGGAGGGGAAAAGAAGTGGCGGAAGGATGCGGAAAGCAGTCCGGGCTACAGCACGTTTCTTAGAAAAATCAGTTTGATTTCCCTCATCGGGACGAGCGCAAAGAAGAAGGGAATGAGCCCAAGAGAAGCCCCTTCCCAAACGTTCAGGAGTCCAGAAAATGTCTTTTTAGAATTGCTTCCAAATTCCCCCGACAGCTCTTTGCCCCGCTGTGGCTGGGAAGAGGGCTGCAAGCAGGGCTGGCCCTTTGCACTTGGCGGTGTCTCCGGCGGCCGGGACGGAGGAGCCGGCCACGGAATCCGCCTCGCCTGCCTTCCCCTGAAGGCGCTCACCACCTGGCCGCTCTTGGCCCACGTTTGCCCCGGGGTGCCTCTGGTGGTGGGAACAAGGGGAGCGGGAGCAGGCTGAAGGTTGGCCCAGCGGCCGGAAGTTTCGGTGCGAAAGAAGTCCAGAAAAACCAAGGGAGACCCCCTCCTGCCACGGGCCAGCTCAGGGGGGCACGGGGGCGGCCTTGGGAGACTCCGCACGCTGCACTGACCTCTCGGCCGGGACAGCCCCCAGTCGTCCTCCACCTGCTGGGCAGCGCTGACCAGCCTCTCCTCCAGCTCCACGATGGTCCTGGCGTGCTGCTTGACCTGCTCCTGGTACTCCAAGATCTCCTGCTGGTGCTTCTGCCGCAGCGACTTAGCCTCCGCCTCCAGGCCCTGCAGCCGCCTCTCCCGGGCCGATAGCTTCTCTTCGGCCACCGCCTGGCAAAGGGAGAGGCAGGGGGGCACCGCTTGACGTCGCCTGCCCTCCCTCCAAAACTCCCCCAAAGAAGGAAGGCCGGGCTCCCCCTGCCCCCAATTACCTTTCCCCTCTTCACATCCTCCAGAGCCCCCAGACTCTCTTCCAACCTGGCGTTTAAAGCCCTCTCCAGGTGCGCTCTCCCTTCGATCACCTGCAAGGCCGGGAGGGGACAGGGAGGTGAGCAGGAGAGGGCCAGGCTGCCCCCTTGGCCGGCTGGCCGAGGTTTAAAAATCTGCTGCAAGACATTCAACGCTGAAAGGAAAATGCAGACTACAAAGGTCCGACTAAGTGCGGGGGGGGCACTCAGAGAAAACCCACCTGCGGCCCATCCCAGCTGCGGCCGCTGAAGGGGCTGCCTCTGGAGGACGGCTCTGCCCCGGCCTGCTCCCCCCACCCACCCCGTTTGCAACAAGAGGAAGACAATACAGGTAGTCCTCCACTTACAACAGCTTGTTTAGTGACTGCTCAAAGCTGCAACGGCACTGAAAAAAGTGACTTAGGACCATTTTTCACACTTATGACCATTGCAGCATTCCTGTGGTCACACGTGATCAATGTTCAGAAGCTCGGCAACTGACTCACATTGGTGAGGGTGGAAGTGTCTCGGGGGCACGTGATCCTCCCTCCCCTGCCTCTGCCTGGGGGCAGGAAAAGGGCCGCCCTGGCACCCACCTGGGAGAGTTCCTTCACCTCAGTCTCCAACAGGCGGCCCCTCTTCCTCTCCTCTTCCCGGGCTTCTTGTGACTTGGCTTCTTCCAAGGCGGCCCTTCCGGCCAGGATCTGGGGGCAAAGGGACCCTCTCCGGTGAGCGTGCCTCAAACGAGGGCTAGAAGCCCCCCACCCTTTCTGGCGTGAGGAGAACCGGGCCCTTGCAGGCAGCCCCCTTCGGCTCACCTCCTTCTGCTGCTTCTCTTCCTCCCGAATCTTCCTCTCTCTGGCCCGAAACTCTTCCTCCAGCCGCTCCTCCAACTCCTTCAGCCTCTCCCGCAGGGCGGAGTGGTGGGACTCCTCTGCCCTCCGCAGCTGGTTCTGCAGGGAAAAAGCCGCACCCTCAAGAGGGGCTGAAGGGTAGCGGTGGGTGTGGGTGCGGGTGTGTGGAGGATCAGCCAGACAGCGGCAGCTGCTCTACTGCAAAGGGGGAGCTGTTACCTGCAAGGCCTGGACCTGCCCCGTGACGCTGTGGTGCTGGTCCAGCAGCTGCTTCATGTAGGAGGCCATTCCTGGCAGAAGGGAGAGCGGAGCTGAGGCCTGGCATCCACGGAGGGTCCCCGAGGACCGTTGGCTCAGTTGGGGGGGGCATCCTGAAACTGGAGGAGTCCTGAGCAAGCAGGGTCCCTGTCAAGGACTCTGGGAGTTGAAGTCTCCATGTCTGCAACAGGCCCAGCTTCAGAGAGACTGTCTTAAACGCAATTTAATTCCAGATAATAGTCAATGACTTCCTTTTAGGTTCACCCCTGCACTCTTCAGCCACATTCAGGCCAATACAAGAATGCCAATGGTGGCGCTAGCAAGCAGAGGAATAGGAGGTACCTGGCTATCATATATACAACTGCAATCAAGGTGGCGTAAAGATAAGAAGAAGGGCTTCTCCCGGATCGAGACGAGAAACTAATTGAACAGATTAGAGAACAGGGGATCATGCACATCAAACGAGTGTACAGCATTCTGATAGAAATGGACTCTGAAACCGAACTAGTCAAGAGCTGTATGATAAAGTGGGAACAAGACTTTGGGCATTCTATCACCATGGACACGTGGGAGAAAATTTGGGTGAGAAATGTAGAATTTACTAAATCGCAACACTTAAGGGAAAACTTCTACAAGATGTTCTATAGGTGGCACCTCGACCCGAAAAAACTATCGCTCATCTACCCAGACTCCCAGCCCAAATGCTGGAGGTGTGGGGACAGGGAAGCTACCTACTTTCATGTATGGTGGACATGCAGAAAAATCAAAGCCTTCTGGAGGAAGATATGGTGGACACTCCAAACCATTTTCACAAAGCGTATAGAATTTCTACCTCAGGTTTTTTTGTTAGGGATTACAAAGGATATCACTACCTCAGAGACGAACTTATTTCTGAACTTGATTACAGCAGCGAGATTGTTGGTGGGACAATACTGGAAGAATCCAGAAATTCCGCCTATTGAAGAATGGACTGTGAAAGTAACAAACTTGACGGAAATGGCGAAAATATCAGCATACTTGAAAGGTCGCTCCAATGAACAATATTTGACAGACTGGAAACAATGGATAGACTATATCCAAGAGAAACACCAATCAAACAAAATGCATCTGGCGTTTAGCTAAGGCTCGACGTGAGGAGGGAAGAATGTATAACAAATCAAATGTTTACAAAAACTAACACCTAATGTTGAATGTTTATGTTCTATGACTAACTTTTGCTAGGGATCATAAAAGATAAAATGTAACAGACATATAGTTGAGGCTGGAAGTGAGGAGTAAAGAATATTTACCAAACCAGACGTTTACAAAGATTAATACCTAGTATTATATGTTGTGTTCTATGATGATTGCTTATTAATATGATCTTAAGTTTAATGTTGAATACTTTAATATTGAAAAAGCGGACTGAATTTCTACCTCAGGTTATTGAATTACTACCTCAGGACCTATTGTTAGGGATCACACAGGTTAAAAATGTAACAGGTGTATACCGTAGTAGAGGCTTGAAGTGAGGAGTGAAGAATGTTTACCTATTGTTGTATGTTATGTCCTACGATGATCGCTTCTTAATATGATCTTATGCTTAATGTTGATTACTTTAATAATGAAAAAGCAGACTGGAAAAAAAAAAGAATGCCAATGGTGGGGGTGGAGGGCGGGGGGGGCGCTACTCCATTCCTGCTCAGTGTCAAAATCTACCGCTACAATCCAGACTTTTGCTGGGCTTTCAGGGGCTGGAAGAACCAAGAGGGGGCAAAAGGGGTACCAGGGCATGCATACTTCCCCCCCAAAAGAAGGCCCCAAACATTCCGGTCTCCCCTTGGATGCCCAGCCCTGACCCAGCCTGGCTGCTGCTTGGGTTTCTGGGGGGGGGAAGGGCTTCACGCTTGGCCCTGCCTGCCCCCCCCCCAAGGCAAGTCCTCCCTGCCCAGCTCTGGCTCTCCTCAGGCTGGATGGCCTTTCAGCAGGGCAGCTCAGCTGGAAGGGAGGGGAGACGGACCTGGGTCGCCAGCTGGGGCATCCACGCCCATGTTCCTGAGCAGAGACTCCAGCGCTTCTACCCAGCTCAGCACGCCATAAAGGATGCGGGCTAGAGAGGCTTGGATTCCTGAGGCCAGGGGGGCCGGCAGGGGCAGGCTCTGCAGCCGGGTGATGGCCCCCTTCAGGCACTTCGCAGAGAAAGAGGTCTTCAGGAACTCCTGGGGCAGAGAAGGGGGGGGAGAGACCGTCTGAATAGCCTCTTTCCTCTTGTGGTCAGGAGGATTTCTGGGGAGGAGACCCCCCCACACCTCCACCCCCACCCCCAGGCCAAGGGAGGCTAAAATCCTGCTTCCTGCAAAGGGCAGAAAGGAGAGCAGGGCCTCATTTGGGCACCTGGGCAAAATAAGGCTCCACACACACACACACCCCAGGCTCAGCAGGGCAGGTATTCTGGGGGGGGGGGAAGGGAGGGGGGGAGACCTGAAATCCATCCAGCAACTTCTTCAGCAGGGCCAGGTCGGACGAGAGTTTCTCCATTTCCAGGGCCTGGGTCTGCATTTCCTTCTGCAGCCCGGCCTCCTTCTGGTCAGAGCTCTGTTTGCCCTCCTGCACCTGGTGGATTTCCTCAACGATCTGGGGGGGGGGCGCGGGGGGGGGGCAGAAAAAGCTGGTTTGCCGAAAGAGCGAGCGGTGGTGCCTCTGCCCTTCCCACCATTTCCACTGAGCGTCACGTTGGCCCTCTGCCCTCCTGGCCTAGCCACTTATGGGGAGATGGACCAAACACGGCTGCCCCCCATCCTGCCCTCCACTAAAAGATGAGGCTGTTACCTGCTCATCGGTTAGAGGTTTCTCGGGAAGTTCGGGAAAGAGGGCCTTCACGACCTCGTTCCGGAAACGCTGCGCCTGGGGGCAGCAAAGTGAAATGGCAGGAGACATGCCCCCAGGGGCTCCTTGTGCCCTGGAGAAGACCCCCGTGGGTGGGTGGGTGAGGGAGGGGCAGGGGGAGCACCTGGCCTACCTGAGCGGCTGCCTGTTCCATCTCCGAGCGCAGGAGGCGCTCTCGGCGGCCCAGCTCCTGCACCTGCTGGGCTCGCCTCTGCGTCTCTTGCTTCAGCTCCCCTTCGGCCTGGAACCGGGGAAGGCGGGAAGAGTGAGGACATGCAGAGCGGGACCCCCGGGCCCAGCTGTGCCCCCCAGGGTCAGGGCCACCTTGCCCGCTCACCTGGGTGGCCTCCGCCAGCCTCCGGGTCAAGGTCTCCTGCTCTGTGCAGCGTTTTTTGATCTCCTCCTTGGACTGGCCGGCCTGCAGCTCCAGCTCCGCGATCCGCTGCAAAGGCACCGGGAGAGGGGATGAGGGACCGGGAACCCTGCTGGCCCTGATGACCGAGGGGCCCGGTTAGTGTGTGAGGAGGGCAGGGGGAGCCTTCCTAGGGGAGGCAAAATTAGAAGGTTACGGACGGCCAAAGCCAACAGTTTCCACCTTTGTGCCGATAAAAAAAACAATGGAGGTTAGTAGTGGTTGAGACCCAATTTCTGCTTCAGAGGCCTGAGGACAAGAAGGGGGGACACCGGGGGGGAGGGGGGCTCTACTCTAAAGAGCCTCCCTCTCTGCGGAGGGCCTTTTGAAGAGCTGCGACCGGACACAGATGGGAAACACGGAGGGCCGACTCACGCTCTGATGGGCACTGAGGTCTCTGTCCCTGAGTTCCCGCTTGGTCTCCACTTTAATTCTAGAGCACTGGAAAGAACAGCAGGGGAGGGAGACGCGGTCAGCCAGCGGGGAAGGCCTGGCGTAGGAACACACACACACACACACACACACACACACACACACACACACACACACACACACACACACCCCTGAAACTCCAGCCACCCCAATCCCTCCCCCCATAAAGGCCAATCTCTAGATACTAAGGCTGGAGGGGCGGAAAGGAGGCTGGTGACTGACCAAGCCTGAAGCATTAGGCCAAAGTCACCAGGGACCCCCATGCCCTGAAGACCCCGCAGGGTTATGGGGCTCTTATCAGTGGGGCCCCTTTGCGAAGGCTCCTGGGCCAGCCTCTGCTCCTTTCGACTTCCTTTCCGCCTCTTCTTTAGCCCTCCTTTTGATTCCCAAATCCTTCCAGAACTGGTTTGGTGCTTCAGGGAGATCGGGGATTTGGTGGGCCAACAGTGGGATCATAACCCTGCAGCTTTCAAGAGGAAGTTCTCTTCTGTGATCTATCAAAGACTTCACTGGGGGGGGGGGAGACAAAGACTCCTTTATCTGCCCAGGTGCTAACCTGGCTAAGGTTTGGCTTTAATTCTTCCATTAAACAGCCCTGTAAACAATCGATTTTCTAGCTCTGAGTACACACTCCGTGCAATTTGGCACGTCCCACGAATTAGCAAAGACAACTGATAACTGCCGGCGCACCCATTTTTAAAAATGTCCCTGAGGGACTATTTCAAGCCTAGGAGCCTTTAACGCAACTGGCTGTCCCCCCAGGGCCCAGAAGGCAGCCGGCCGGGGTTTCAGTCACGGCTTTTACAGAGCCAGAAAAACTTCGCTTTTTGTGCCCTCAGAAGATACAGGCACCTGTGGTTTTTAGGAATCATTTTTGCATAACTTCCATCATAATAACTTCCCTTGAGTACCATTTGTTGGTGGTCAAGGGAAAGGGAGGGTTTTGCCTTCTCTTTCTGCTCAAGATCCCCATGTACAATTGGTGGGCCACTGTGTGACACAGAATGCTGGACTCGATGGGCTTTGGCCTGATTCAGCATGGCTCTTCTTATGTTCTTATGTTAATAAAAGTTTTTAAAAGGAAAATAAAGAAGAGAGCATGATGCTGCAAATAATTAGATCATTAAACAAATGTAAGGGAACTCTGATTAAAACAGAACCAAAGAAGGCCTAAGGCAATTCATATTGTTACAAATGCGTAAATAGTTTTTGTACAAAGTTTACCTCCAAACTGCTGCAGCTTACTATTAAATCCTACTTATTTGCTAATCCGAGGCTGAAGTTAAAATTGGCTGTTTCCCTAGTAAAGATTTAGTTATCTCCATATCCTTACTAAATTGGTTTTCTGCAAATCGCCTGAAATGCTTTATGATGCCTGTGTCTCTGACCTGTATTTTTATTCCCTATGCTGGACAGCAAAATAATCCTTTCCAGAACTTCAACGGCTGGAAAAGTAAAATGAGCTTGCCGATGGCCCTTAGAATTTATTTCTTGAAAAAGGAAAAGCTGGAGGCAACCCAGATGAAGAAAGAGGAGATGGGAGGGAAGAGAGAGAACTATGAGGCGAGAAGGGAAGGCCTCAGCAGGGCAAGAGGACAGCCCCCCCATTTCACTCCCCCCCCAAAGCAGATTGGACCTGCCTGCAGCATCTGATTGACCAGAGAGGTCTGACCAGCAACAACACTGCCCCCAAAGGCCCCCGGGCAGGGTGGGTGGGGAGCCCACAGAGAAGGGCAGCTGTTCCAGAAGGGGACACAGCGGGAGAAACGAAGGGAATCCAGCTGGATCTACAGAATCCACGGGAGAGAAACCCCGGAGGAGGAGCGCTGACCTGGGCAGAAATATAGGCCAGCTGGCTGTCCTTCTCCCGGCTCTCCTGCCTCAGCTTCTCGGTGTCCGTTTTTAACTGCTGGATGCGCTGCTCCTTCGAGACTACGTCCTTCTGCAAACTGGTCACCAGCCCTGCAGGGAGCAGCAAAGGAAGCCCAAAGCCATCAGCTCAGCTGCCTCCAGCTGTGGGGAGCTAAGGGGGTGGATGGGGTAGGGAGAAGAGGTTAACTCGGGAAAAGGAGGAAGTGGGGGGGGAAGGGTTGTCAAACAAAGCAGGAAGGAAAAAGGCAGCCTCTGTGAGGGACCCATTTTCTTTTAACGACTGCCAATCAGAATACTCTCTGGTTACAGGCAGGGGCCCCTCCCGCCTTTCTTTTTCCTTCCGTTCAGTCTCCTCTGCTTCTCCGAGGCTGCCTGCACCAGTCTCCTTGGCAAGGTTTTGCAGAAGTGGTTTGCCATTGCCTCCTTCCTGGGGCTGAGAGGGAGCGACTGGCCCAAGGTCACCCAGTTGGCTTTGTGGCCAGGGCAGGGACTAGAATACACCGTCTCCCAGTGTCTAGCCTGATGCCTTTACTGCTGCAAGACACTGCCTCTCCCTCCCCCCCCTTCTTTAACCCAGCACTGTTCTGGGAAGATAAGCCCCTTCTTCACTTACAATTTTAGGCCACATCACTGACATCTGGTGGCCATGCTGTAGGGCTCACAACATGCCCAAAGTGGAAGGCGTAGGCAGTGGGTCCTCTCCGTGGAGGATTTACACCCGGCACCCGGTGTGAAGTGAGGCGGCCAGGCTGGATGTAATATCCCAGAGGGTTTCTCTTAGTCTTTTCAAGTAATCTTGTTTTTTACCATGGCGCCCTTTCCAATGCCTGCTTTTTATGCCCAGGGCCATCTTGGTGAGAGAGACGGCTGTATAAACGCCAGGAAGGAAGGAAGGAAGGAAGGAAGGAAGGAAGGAAGGAAGGAAGGAAGGAAGGAAGGAAGGAAGGAAGGAAGGAAGGAAGGAAGGAAGGAAGGAAGGAAGGAAGGAAGGAAGGAAGGAAGGAAGGAAATGAAGGGAACAAAAGGGTGTCTGCACCTGTGGTGAGGGCGTAGCTCTTCTTCAGCGCCTCGTTCTCCTGCTTCCAGTGGGCGATTTGCAGGTCGCGGTCCGAGAGGGAGTGGTACAGGACTTCACTGGTGTCTTTCTGCAGACTGCTGACCTGGGAAGAAAAACACAAGAGCAGGAAAGACAGTGGTGAGCACCCATGCACTCACACACACACACACGCAGAGAGCATCACCCTCGCCGCACCCCCCCAACACACCCACACCCACACCTGCTCCTTCAGCCTCCTGATCTCTTCGGCCTTGGCTTCGGCATCTCTGTCGAGGCTGGCCAGCTTCTGATGGAACTCGGTGTCCTTCTTGGCCAGGGTTGCCACCACCTTCTCGTTCATGGCCAAAATCTCATGCTGGAGCTCTGCGATCAGCGTGTCCTTGCGGCTGCACTCGCTTTCGAAAGCAGACAAGCGGTTGATTTCGTCCCCCAGCCTCAAAATGGTCTCTTCCTGCACAAGGAAATAAGTGGATGAAACAAGAGAGGGAAAGGGCTGTTGTCCTATTCTTCTTCTCCTGCTATATCCTTCCATGAATTGACAGGTGCTCAGTTCCCTAACTCCAATGGCCAGCCAGCTTTCTCTGAGGCCCTGAGAGATCATCCAGCCTTATTGCTCAATCTTTGGGGGGGGTGGAGGAGATTGCTGGAAGGAAAGGCTGCTTCTGGCTATCTCCCTGGGAATGCACCATTTCGCTGACCACCCCCTCTTCCTCCTCCCTCCCTCGCCTGTTTTTTTTTTTTACACTTTCACCTGTTCCACTTTGAAAAGGGCTGCTCTTCCCTCCTGAACGATTTATCTGGCCCCACTGATACTCTTCCTCATGGTGGGTACCCACAAACAGCTTTGCGAAGCCGTCTCTTTCCCTCTCTCTGACCGCAAGTTCTTGCCTGGGCTAAAATCTTCCTTTTCAAGTCCATCAATCTTTCCTGTGGTTTGGATTCCCGGGCAAGATTTTTTTTTTCTTAATAAGAATATTTGAGGTTGATGGTCTCAAGTGGCCATCGTTGTGCTTGCTTCCCGCAACTCAGCTTTGGTGCCGAGAGACTTTGGGGCCTGTCTGGAGGGAGAACCAGGGCGGCCTTGCCCAGAAGGGCCTTCGGGGCTCCGGGGAAGCCCCCACACTGGAAAAGGGTGTAAAAAGCAAAGGCCCTCGCTCACCTTCTCTTTCAGAAGCGCGTCCCCCGCGTGGCTGCCGGCCAGAGGGCCAGGGAGGGCTCCGTTGCCTGAAAGGGAACAGAAAAGAAGCGGGCAGCAGCCCATGGATAGGGATACGGGGCCTCTCTTCCTCCCCCATCCCCATTGCGATCTTTGAAGGAATGACAGAGTGAAGCTCAGCTCCAGGCCTCTGGACAGCCGTACCTGTGAGGGCGGCTGGAGGCCAACTGGAAGGCTCGGGAGGGAAGGCAGAGGAGGAGACGGTCCTGCCCCAAGAGCTCCCGGGCGGCCTCTTTCGGAGGGGGGGACGGGGCGAGGCCCCGCTTGCTGCGTAGGGCCAGCTGGGGCTGGCAGGCGAGGACTGCGGAGAGGGCAGCCACGGAAACTGGGGAGCAGCAGCTGGCGAAGGAAGGGGAGCTGCTTCTGTCACCATCTGGATTTGGCCCGGCCAGGCAATGCGCCGATTCACTGGAGGACACGGCACCTGCTGGAGGACGTGCAGGAATCTCGTCTGTCCCCGGAGCCTTTCGCAGGGAAGTGGGGGGGGCAGCCACTGCAAACCTGAGTTGGTTCACCTCACACTCCGCGGGAATTTGACACAACGCTCACCACCCACAACCGAGAGAGAGAGAGAGGGTCAGTTAAGAAATAGAAAATAGAAATCAATAGATGGCCTTCATCCTGTCAAACAGGTAGGGTGGTCACTGGGGGAGTTGACCCCATGGGGAGAGAGGGCAGTAGCTATCATAGCAGAGTAAGAATGCCAGGGACTTCAGCTCCCATAAGCCCCGGAAATCGCCATGCCAGACGTGGTGTGTGTGATTGCGATCCCTTGCTTGGATCAAACAGCTTCCTTTTAACAGCAGTCAGGGCCCAAGAGGGCTCTCAGATGGGGAGGGGAGCAGCTTCTCTGGCTGTCCCCATCGCCAGCACCTTCTTTACCTGAGCTGGATGGTCCAGCACCAGCTCGAAGGTCGGCCCAGCGGAGCCGAAGCGCAACAGGTCTCCTGGGCCCACCTTCACAGCCACATTCTGGATCTGGCAGTCGTTCACAAAGGAGCCACTGCCGGTGTTGAAGTCCCGCAGAACAAAGCTGTGCTCGGCGTCGCTGAACTCGAGGGCAGCGTGGTGGTCTTCCAACCCTGGAGACTGAAGGGGAGCCTTTTAATTTAACTGCACAGCATCCGGAGCACAAACGAAAGGCAACACTGTCCCAAGAGAGGCAGGGTCAAAAGCGGGAAGAAGGGGGGGAGGTGTTTTCCCCGCATCTTTTTCTCTTTCCTCACTAAGAAGATTTGGTCTGTTTCCCACACATCCAAAACCAAAGCTCTGACTGGTTTAACAACTCACTTCCGCCGTGAGGCAGCAGAAAGGCAGATTCAATGGAGTGGGAGAAATGTGGGGGAGCGAAGCCTCGAGCACCCCACCAGGGGTGACACGCAAGGACAAATGTCCTATCTGGAACATTTGTGCTTTTACCTTAAGAACGATGTCCGAATCATCATGCTTTCCTATCGTCGTTATCTTTGGCCTGAGTGCCAAGATGCCATCGGAGCTCCTTAGAAAAGCCTTCATGCTCTCTGCCGGACGACGGACGGGGTGAGAAAGCACAGACTAGGTTGCTTAATTGGGAATGCCCACCCTGCAAGCCCTGGGCTCAGAGAGGAAGTCCCTGCCAGCATCATTACCCAGGGGGAACTGGCAGGCCCCCTGGTTGGGGCGAGACAGGCAGGACCCTGCAAAGGGGCAGAGCAAGGCTGAGCACCAACACCCACCCCAAAACCTGCTTGTCCCCCAAGGCCAAAAGCGGGGAAGGCTCACCCCCCCGTTCTGCTTCTCTCTAGCTGGGAGGGCTCTGCCTTCAACGGGGAGCCTGGCAGCCCTTTTACTGGGGGGGAGAGGAGAGGCACAGCCTTTAATGTTGTTATTGTTCTTTCTTATTGTTATTATTTATTATTAAATTTATTGTGATTGTGATTAAGATTTAACCTTCGATTCAGAGTCTGGGACTAGTAAAAACAATTCAGGCCCTGACCAAGAGCTGTTGAGGTGGCGTCTGAGTGTTATGTTCCTGCTATTTAAGATGATTATTATTATTTATTGTATTAATAATAACAATTTCCCCCCAGTTTTCGGGGGGGGTAACCTCCCACCGCCATTTTCACCCCCCCCGGTCAGGACAGCCTCCCTGAGAAAGAAGCACCCCCCTCCGGAACTGAAGGGCGGACTACGAAGCCCATAACCCAACCCACCCTGCGCAGGCCCCCGGAGGAACGTGGCGCTCTGCATACGCTCAGAGGCACGGCGACAAACTCACCGGGGGCTCCTCGCGCGAAGTCGGCGCGAGACCGCCGAGACGCCGACCAGCCTCCCGCCAAGCGGAGCCGTGCCCATGGCAACAGTGCTAGGCCGCGCCCTCCAGCCGGAAAGGGCGGGTCTCCGGGACGACCGCTTCCGTGCTGCGCGAGGGGGGCCGTTCCCACAGAAACGGAGTGCAGCCGACCGCCAGGCGCACGCGCAACTACCGCGCCTATAGGCGAGCCTCGAGCAGCGGCCCCGCCCACCGTGCCGCTCCGTGAAGCGCGGCTCTCTCCAGCCGTCAGATGTCGGGCGTGAATCCTGGAAGTTGAAGTCCGTCCATTTTAAAGAGCTCAGGTAAGAAACCCTGGATTAAACGACAGCGGGCAGGTTCCCACGGCGCAAGCATCACCCACGCTTTTCCCAGCAATGCCCTATTCACACAGCGTGCCAGGTTCTGCCCTGTGGCACCTTTTGACAAGGAGTGACTCCCCCTCCCTGTGAGTCTTGGACCCCCCTCTTTCCCCAGCGGTGACCCCCAGGAGATCCCAGTCTCCAGCGGGAGGGGCTTGCAAGACAGCCAGCAATCCCAGGATCACCACTGGGGGTGCAGACCCTCAGCCCCTCTCCCCTTGCTGGGACTGCGGATATAAAGCAAGATCTGGATTAAAGCAAGATCTCACCCGTTTATTCTCTTTTTAAAAAGGGCTTCTCCCATCCTCCCCCTCCCCTCCCCCCCTCCAGCATAAAAAAGGTTACACCCTTGTGGAAAAATAAGTTTCACATTTCCAGTTCAGCAGCTGCAAAACCCAAGGGGGACAGTCCAAAGCCCCCTCCTCAAATGAAGAGATCTCTGGGGCAGGCAGCAGATCCCAGATCCCGATGGATTGTAGTAGTTCTGTTTGGCGGTTGCAATCTTTGATTTCAAGGCACCTGAGTTTCCTTCAGGTCATCAAAAATCCATGTTTGGTGGAAAAGGAGACGTGGTCTGAAACCCCACTGATGGAAACTGCCACAAAAAAATTAAAAATTAGTCTGGCAAACATGCCAAACTGGAGTGCTAGTTTAGAGAGGTGGGCATTACCAAATAGAAATATAAAAATGACATAATTTACAAAAAAAACCCACATATATATACACACACAAACACACCATAACCCCAAAGGTTCATATTGCTAAAATGGTATCAATAGCCACCCACCCACCCCCCGGCCCGCCTTGAGCTGAGCTTCCAGACAGGATTTGGCAACCTTCCCAAGCAATTCATCCAGCCGGCTGGAGAAAAGGGCACCTGGCTGAGTCTGACGGAGAGGGTCCCCTTGGAGGGAAAAAAATGGGTATTCCCCAAATCCCGGATGGACCAGGATCACAAGAACAAAGACCCCCGAGGCATTCTGTGAAAGGCTGGCTCTCCAAGGCGCATCCATCTCCCCCTTCCGAGCTGACCCCGTCCTGTTGGGAAAGCAGGTCCAGCTGAGCCACGGGGGGCCGGGGGGGTGGGTCGAGGTGGTCTTCTGGCTTTGTTCCAAATCTTGCCAACTGGACACGAGCCCACCCCCCTCTTCTCAAGAACCCAAGCACTTCCGGTGTTTCCTGCAAAGTTGTCCCTCGAGTGACTTCAGAGCTCCCCCTCCCGAGGGTCTGGCAGCTTGGGGGGGATCTCGTCATACTGCGGAGGGGGGGTGAGTGGCTCGATGGTGACCCGGGTAGGAGGGGTGCCCCCCAGCTGGAGCTTCTTCAGGTGCAGCTTCTCAGACTTGATCCTGCGCACTTTCAAGGGCTTCAGGCGTTTGCTGAGGCGGGAGCTCTGCCGGGTGGGTGGGCGTTCCCCGCTGGGCCCGGGGGCTGCCCCAGTTGCTGTCCCTGCTGCCGTGGGACTGGGCCTGGTGGGGAGGCTTTCATCCAGCCCCGTGAGAGACTCGTAGGAAGGAAGGGAGACGCTGATGCGGGTCCCACGTTCGGCCTCCTGCCGGGGCTCCGGGTAAACGCCGTTGACCACCTCCTCATAGCTGGGCACGTAGTAGCGGGAGAGGCTGTCGTTGTCGTCGTCTTGGCTGCGGGGGGGGGGCACATCAGGAGACGTGAGTGCTCAGGAGAGGCAACCCCCAGATTTGGGTCTCTCCCTTTCAAACATTTCCCCCTCCGCCGCCCCTTTAAATGCATGGAAGGCTGGGACAAATGACCTCAAATGACAAGACTGGACATGCCACATACCAGCCATCAAAGGGGGGGGGACTGTTGCCATCCAATCCCCCTTGCTGCATAGTTGCCCAGTGGGGGCTCCCCCCCTCCCCCAGCAGAGAGCAGATTAAGCCAAGGGCAATTTCCTTGCATGCACTCTGCAGCCCTGCCCTCCCTCATCTCTCCAGGCCGTAAAAACAGGACAGGCCCACAGGTGGGCTAATGCGGGCCTGGCACAGGGGGGGGGGGAAATCTGGGTGGGGAAACGGTGCTCCTCCCTGCTCACCTGTCCTCCGGTGGAGGCCGCTCGACCGAGGGCTGCGGACGTATCCGGACATCGTCTTCGCGGTGCCTCGGCTTCCTTCTGTCCCGGATGGTCAGGCAGATGGAGAAGAGGAGCAGCAGGACGCCGGCCCCCACCAAGACGTAGGCCACCGAGAAGGTCTTGTTCCTGTGCAGGAGCCCTTTGCTGATGTCGGTCTCGTTCTGGTGGCCGCCGGCCGCCGGGTGGGGCTTGGCGCTGAGGCCAAAGCCTGGGACCAGGTTCCAGACGGCCATGATGATTCCGAGGACCAGCATCCCCAGCCCAATGGCCGTCAGGGCGTAGTGGGAGCCACTGCTGGACCTGGACTGGGCCATCCTCAACAGCTCTCAGAGGAGACCCAGTGGATCCCTTCCTCCTTCGTTGATGAAGGCCCTGGGCTGGGTTCGCTCAGAAGATCCAGGTGGGAAAAGGGGATCTTGAGAAAGAGAAGGGATTGAGGTCAAATTCAGGCGAAGAATATTCCTGGCAAGGCAGCGGGCACAGAACTAGAGAAATTAAAATTTGGCCTAACATTTGGGGAGAAATAAAATCATCTGTTTCTTTCTGGATGAAATAAGCCACTTCTGGGCAGAAGCCCCCCCCCCCAGTCTTTGGGATGACAAAAGATTCCTCCCATTTTCCTGGGAATCCTTGCAATCCCCAGTTCTGCTCCTGGGAGGCAAGAAGTTGGGGAGTTTGCTTCCCTCCTTTTTGCAGATTTATTTCATTCATGCCGTAGCAAATGGCAGCACCTGGATGTCTGGAAAAGGACCGGGGGGGGGGGTGCCTCCTGCTTAGCAGCTGGATGGGAGACCACTGTGAAATCCCATGACGGGTGGGAAAGCAGTCTGGAAACAGGCAAACTGTGTGGCTGTGTGCATGAAGTCACAAGCAGGGGATCGACTCAGAGCAACTGTGCCTCTGATGTTCGGGATTATGGTTCCCTTTGCTGCGGAGAATGGGAACTCCGGTCCAACACAACTGCTTAGGATAACCCGCGGAAAGCTACAGCTTTGAAAAACTAGCTGATGCAGTAAACTACCGGGACCAACGTCCCAATTTTTTAACATAATTTTTAAACTGCTTTTAAAATAATAACAGAAAAAGAAAAAAACCTAAAGGAACAAAACACAAAGATACATACATTGTATATATTTTAAAAGCCTGTAACAAGCACTTAAAAATAAATACCAAAAAATACAACAGAAAAAGAAACCGGAGAGATCAGAAATGCATGCTCTCCCTTCTCTGGGCTCTGGGCTCTCCCCCACTCGGTTTCCTCTCCAGCCCGAAAGAAAAAACCCTTTCCAAGCATTCAGATGCTCCACCAGAAATTTGGCAAACTCTGTTTTAGATTACTTCTCTTGTGGAATGGCTGCGTTCCAGAAATAAAGCCAGGATTAAAATAGAACCCCAGACACAATTTTAACAAATCCCACTAGACACAAACCCACATGTGCTAGGAAGGATTTAGCGTGCACTAAAAGAAAAATTAAAAATCACAACAACAGATCAATGCAGGCCCAGAATGGGAGGAAAAGCGCAGACCAGATTTGACCAAACAACTGGATGTTTTTCACTCTTTCCACGGAAGGAACCACCAAACTGGTCGCCTCATTTAAAGTTAATCATTGTTAGCACTAACCACTTTCTTCTTCCAGATGAATGCACTGGAGTTAATTCGCTGCACATGCTCCCAGCTGGCGAGCTGGAGAAACAGGGAGAGATGCCAGACTAAAAAATAAAGAAATAAAAGTTCTCCTCACTCCTGATAACTTCACGGCTGCATCGACACAGCCCTCTTGGCGTATATCAGCTTACCCCGCCTTCTCTCAAGGGAGAGTTTTTTACTGCCTGGTGGTCTCCCATCCAGCTTGCTTTCTGGGTCAGCCAGGGTTAGCTGCTGCTGCTGCTGCCCCTGCTGGTCAAAAGCTGCCCACCCTAATTTAATCTGGGACTTTTGCCCTGGCACCATCCAAGGGCAGCCACCCTGCCCAGCTGGCATTCCCCGGTGGCTTCTGAGGTTGAACGGGTTCCCACCTGCCTGCCCCATCTCAGTTCCTCCACCAAGAACCGTTATGCAGCACAGCCGACGGACAGCTCTCCAGCCCCCCCAAAAGCTCCCGGCTTTTCCTCCGGACCGGTTCTCAGAGACGCAGCCTGCAGCCTTGCCCGCTGGATGAAAGCGCCCAAGGGAGCGCCATCTCATCTGCCAGGAGAGGCCTTCTGGGGAGGGACAGCCCCGGGGGGCCACCTGGCTCAACGGGAGTGACCAGGAATGGCCCAGCCTGAGCGAGGGCTGGAACCTCCCGCTTTTAGCACTGTCAAAATTGAAAACGGTGGGGTGAACAGCTGATTCCGTGGGATTTGCGGAAGTGCAAAGACGAGGAACAGATGGCATTGCCAAAGGAGGATGCTGAATCACATCGACACAAAACGGAGCATTTGCAGATGATACTGGATGCTGTCCGATGGTTGGCAGGAATTGTTTAAAAAAAAGGAAAACGAAAAAAAAGCACTTCTGGAGAGGACAAGGGTGCCCTTTTCCCATTTCTCTCGGATCACGTTTCCTTCACATGGGAATAGAACAAAATGGTGCCTCTGTGCTCAGAAAGAGCCCAAAGCCGCATTCAAGAGCTTGGATTCCCGTCAATTATACAATTAGTGTGTGGAAGGAACATGATGCGGGCAGCAGGAAATGAAAGCCGGGCCTTCTGAGTGCAGAATCAACAGCCACAGCAGGAAAAAAAAAGAGAAGAAAAAGAGGAGGAGGAGGAGGAGGGTTAGAGGAGAGGATGGGGAAACCTGAACACGCTTGTAGGGCCTCCACTCGCCAATCTGGCCTGACCGATTTGACTTTGTAAACTTGACCTCCCACTCCTAAAGTCCCTGTAAACACCAGTTGTACGTTTTCAGCATTGTCAGGCAGAAAATGCAGGAAAAGTGACCCCTCAAAATAGTCTGCTTCATGGGGGCTGCAAGGCTTAAAAGAAAAGGCAGATGGACAGACATGGCTTTTCTCTCCCAAGCCTTCTAAGCTCCCTCGTAAGGCAAACTCGGCTTTCACGCAGATCCGCAACTCAGCTGAAAGACAAAGCCCAGAACACGGGCATCGCTCCGTGCCCAAGAACAGCCCGGTGGCCAAGATGCCCACGAAGGACAGAAGAGCAACAACGCAGCCGTCTTACCCAGAAAGGGCCAATCCCGACCAGGCCCCTGCCGAAGCCGAGGGCCAGCCAGACCACAGTGAGGAATGAACAAAAGAGGAAATGACAAATCTTTGCCAAGTTGTATCAAAACAGACTTACTCCAAGATGTTGCAACCAAGGGACCTCAGTCTGATTGTTAACCTGACTAAGAGTTAACTAACTAATTAGCCCACTTTCCTTTGATGGAAATTATTTGCAATGAATGAAAAAGGATGAACAGCTGGTCTGTGGGAAAATCCTGCTTCTCCTGGTCCCTCTTCTCTCTCCATCCGTCTCCAGCCTCTCCAAGGCTTCAGAGCGAGGAAGCAGGACCTGGGTAGGCTTCAGAGGGACTCTGAGGCTGTGGCCATTTGGGGATCGAAGCCACGTTCCCGGGAAATTTAAGGCAGCGATGACAGCTCCTGCAGGCCAAACCTTCATGTGAATTCTGAATCGCCCTTTCCCTTTCGGGTCTGGATTGCTCAAGGCCTGCCGTGAAATTGGCTCACAGTTACTACGGTAGGAGAAATTCCCCAGCACCCACTGAAAAGAGGGTCTCCTTGCTGGGGAGAAAATTATTTTGCCAGAATATTAGCTGAAACGTTCTCCCTGCCCATTTGGACATGTCGAAGGTTCCCTTGCTGACATTTCATTCTGACCCAGAGGAAGCTGCTTTCCATGAGCCTGGACTGTTCCCTGCCAAGGTTGTTCCAGGGGGCAAAGAATGTGTGGACACAGCTATTATCTCTGCGTGCAAGATAAGCCACAGTTATGTATTCCGAAGCTGTTTGGCCCTGTGCTAAACAGGGGTGGACTTTTCAGTGACTGCCTCCTTTTAAACCCATTATAAAAAGAGTAAAAAAAAGCAAGATAATGACACACACTGAACCCTTTTGACTCTGCGGGAAAATGAAGCAGGAAAATGGAAGGGTGGGAAAATCAATATCAAATTATTTTTCTTGGCTTTATCATTTGGAAGAAAGATTCTAGCGTGGAGAGACAATTGCAGCCCATTTCAATTTTTTTCTGGTTTTCCTCGTTTTTTTTTAAAGATTGGAAAGACCAGGCTACAGACAGATTCTCATGGAGAAACTCTATCGATGAGGTTGGGAGGAGTCAGAAAAGGACTTGGTAACACACAATCAATCAATCAATCACCTATTTGGAGTCCATCTAGTGAAATCAATACACTGACTTTGATGTAATGAAGCTCTGAACCAGTCAGGAGCCATTAAATCTTCCCGTATTTCTCTGCTTACAATTCAGAGCCTTTTTGTGCTGGATCACAACTCCTCCAATTCCTCAGTATTACCGGAAACCCCGTGCCGTTTTCAAATTCTGGGGTTTGTAGTCCCAATGGGTAACAAGGCTGCTTCACTTTTTCAAAAGGCCATCAGTTATTGCACCGCAGTGTCGGATCACCACAGATTTTCTGGCCAAGCTCACCTTATTCTGACAACACTGCACTCTATCATTATCATAATTATTATTTTGTAAATGCTGTATCCCCATCAAAGCTGCCACACAGCCCTCATTATAGTCTCCTGCTGCACAGAAATTAAAATGAGAAAGGGGTTAAAATTATCCAGGGTTGTTGAATTCATTTTCGCTTATTCAGGGAAGGAGAAAAAAAGAAATATTAAAACAGAATAACGGTACAAAAAGGGGAGAAAGGGGGAAGGGAGATTTTAGCGATAAAAGAAAGCTGAGCCTATGAGTACAGGGTGTTGTAGGGAGATCAGTCATGCAAGATAATTGAGGCCACTGTACATATTGCCTAAAATACATAATTGCAGATAATTAGAATTTAATACCAGGCCAAATGGACAAATTTGCTAATTTACAAATGTGAAGGCCCCCAAGGTAAAAAGTCAGAAAAACGTCACTTTCTGCTGGTTTACATGTACTTAATCATTGTGGTTTATTCCCTAAACCACAGGCCATAATGGCAAGGGCGAAATGCATACATTGTCCTATAAACAGATTCGTAGAACGCCCCCAGGTACAATGCGGCTGGTTTGAATTTAAGGCACTTGTACCAAACCAGCTGTGGTCTGTTCAATAAATCATGGTTAAACAGGTTATTTCTTTGATTGCCACCTAAACCAGACCTGCAAGATCAGGGGGGGTTATTATCCTTTTGGGCCCAGAAAGGAACCCTTCAGCCAGCCAACTGAAACATGCAGCAAGTCTTACTTGCTTGAGTCATCTACGTTTTGCGGTTTGAGGAGAAATTTGGACGGGACCCTCTTGCCCCAGCCGGATGTCGGGGCCTCTTTTGAGTTGCTTTTCATTGCAGGCAGTCCTTGCCTTACAACATTTTGTTTAGTGACCGTTCAAAGTTACAACAGCACCAAAAAAGGGACTTAGGACCGTTTTTTATATTTACGACTGTTCAAGCATCCCTGTGGTCATGTGATCAAAATTTGGCCGCTTGGCAACTGGCTCATCTTTATGATGGTCGCACTGTGCTGTGTGTGTGTGTGTGTGTGTGTGTGTGACATGATCCCTTTTTGCGAAGCCGGATTCACTTAACAACCGTGTTCCTAGCTTAACTGCAATGATTCACTTAACTGTGGCGAGAAAGGTCATTAAATGGGGCAAAACTCGCTTAAGAAAGTCTTACTTCATAACGACATAAATTTTGGGCTCCACTGTGGTCGTAAGCCGAGGACCACCTGTACAGCCCAGGCTCCCGGCGGCCGTGCGAAGGGCGCGGCTGAAGACCCGGGACTTACCTTCCGGGCCAGGCAGCCGCACCGACGCCCACGGGGCCCATCCCAGCCGAGCCCACCGGCCGAAACGCCGCTCAGAGCGAGCCCTCCTCGGCCAAAAGGTCGCCGCCGCGGCTGCTGGGCGGCTTCGGAGCCATTCCCGACTTCCCCTTTTTCTCCTCCTCGCTCCGACTTCCTCCTCCTCGCCGAAGCTCCGGCCGCTGTGACGACGTCAGCCAGCCAGCCAGCCAGCCAGCCAGCCAGCCTCTCTCGGGCGAGGAGCGGCCGGAGCCGCGTCGGGTTAAAGTCTAACCTGGTGAGCAGGGCGGGCAAACCGGTTGGTCCGCTCCGGGCGGCCCTCGGCTCCTCTCAGAAGGGCAGCGCCGCCGGGGCAGCTCCGGCCGGCCTTCCCGCGGGGCGATCCGAACCCAGCCCCCGGGCCGCCCCCCGCCCGCCGTGGGAAAGCCGCCTCCGCCCACCTGGCCCGGGGGCGCCCCCTCCCCGCTCCCCCCGAGCACATCGCGCGGGGCCCCCGGCCAGGAGAGGCCGGCCCGGGAGAGCGGGGAGGGGTGACCGGCGCCCCGAGGAAGCCCCGCTCAGGCTGCCCTGGCCCGCTGCCGCCCCGCCCGCCCGGAGGCTGCCCGAGGAACCCGCGCGGCGTCTCCCTGCCTGCCGGGCTGCGTGGCTGGACCGGGCCGGGCCGTCGCCTGCCTCACCTCCGCGCTGGCCTCTCCTCGGGCGGCGCATCGCCGCGCCGCCTTCGCTTCTCCCGCCTTCGCCGCCCGGCTCCGTCTCCGGCTGAAACTGGCCGCCGCCGCCCCCGGCCCTCCCCGCGACGGCTGGGCCGCCCCTCCCGGCCCCGCCCCGGCCGAGGCTTGGCTGCGGGCGGAAGGGCGCCTCCCGGGGCAGGAGGGCTCTACCTGCCAGCGATCGCTCGGGAAGGGGCGGCCCCTCGGCCGGGGGAGCCTCCGGGAATCCCGCCGGACTCACAGGATCCGCCTTTCCCCCCCCCGCGCCAAAGCCGGGCGGGCGAGGGGGGCCCCGTCGCAGAGCAGCTGCCGGGGCCCTTGGAGGCCTTTGGGCCTGGAAGGTGGGGGCCTTTCGCGCGGGGGGCGGCTTAACCCCGTGGATGGTGGCCCGTACGGGGATCCCCCTGGCTGTCAATTCCCCCCCCCGCCATTTCTGTCCCGAGGGCCCCCCCGCTGGCGATATTGGGGAGGGGGCAGTCAGCCAGCCGCCACTGTACTCTCTCTCCAAAACCCAGCCAAAAAGGGCTCTGTTCTCTCCCCTCCTCCTCTTCTCCTGAAGGTCTGGAGGAAAACCCCGGGGGTGAGGGTGGGTGGAGGTGCTCATCCTTCCGCAGCCCCTTTGGAGCACTCACTGTTTTCTAGACCTTCCCCCCTTCTTCAATATCTCCTTTTGTGGAGATTGCCTTACACTTTTATTCAGCCTTGCTGGCCTCCTCCTTTTTCTGCCTTCCTCTTTTCCCAGGCGCCTTTTGCAAGAACTCGCTCTCATCTCTGGCTCCTTTCCCTATCAACTGTGGCCCATGGCTGCTTCTTCACTGTTGCTCCATGTTTATGCCAATCTGTGGCTCTGAAATCTGAGATGCCCGACTTGAGTCTGTAAAATCAAGAACTGCAATGTGACACAAGCGTCCGGCATCAGGCCGAGAGCAGCCGGCTCTTTGTGCCGTCCCCACTCAGAAACATCACAGGAAACAATATGGCATTTTGGGCTCTTCACGCTATAAATCCCCCCCCCTTCCAGCTATAGGGCTCTGAAGCTGCCAGGAAATAAGGCTGAAAAGGGGAGCAATTCTGAGCCCCCTCCCGCAGAAACTGGAAGCGAGGCCTCTTCCTCCAGCTCGCTACTTCCCCCCCCCCAGGTGGTCAAGGCAAGGACCTCTCCCCGTCAATCTTGAACTGAAGTGCATCCACAATTGCTTTGTAGGAGTCCGAGATATTTTGGAAGCGCATGGAATCCAAATCTCTTCACAGTTTGCAGCTCCTACAGTTGGAGGGGTACACTGAGTTCATCTAGTCTGACACACATACCCTGCTCCACTTCCTTTCTTTTAAGGAATCCCGTTACTGGAGACCCCGATTCTGTGTCTGGAGTCGGAACACTGGTTTTAGCTGCCTTCTGGAGCATTTATTTATGCCTTCACTTACTTAGCATGTTTACATGGCTGCTCATTTTATGGACGTCGTCCACAGGTAGTCCTTGACTTACAACTTCTTGCTTACCGGTCCCAACAGAACCACCTGGATTTGAAGTTCTGACGGTCATGGAAACAATATATTATTATTTTCACCCTTTATTGCATAGCACTCAAGGCAGAGTACATGTGACAACAACCCTGCAAGGAGGGCGGGGCTGAGAGAGGGAGCAGTGCCAAACCCTCAACTTTTCTTGCGGGTTTTTTCTGCCTGCTCTTTGGCGCAATACTTCTTCAATCCACTAGATGTCGCCACAGGACAACCATGGTTGTCCCAAAGGTGCTTTTTCAAAAAGGCAACTGGACGTTTCTCTCCTCATCAAGAAGCTTCTTCAGTTCTGAAGAATGAACTGAACCGAAGAACTGAAGAAGCTTCGTGGATGAGAAGTGAAATGTCTTCAAGGAAAAACAAAGTCCAGCTGCCTTTTGAAAAAGCACCTTGGGGACTAGAGTTCAACTAAGTTCAACAATCTTTACCTTTTTCCATTAAAAATATCCTCTGAAAGTGTGGTTGGCAAAGAGGAAAAAAAAAAGGCAAGAGTAACACTGACAGAGACTCAGTAGTGATGGATTACAGCTGCAGGGAATCTGCCCTCTGAAAAACCGAGGAAGAGGCTGGGCTTGGGGTCAGGATCTGCACCCCAGAAGCAGAGGTGTGGGTCCGCAGCCCTCTTCCCCGGGGGTCCTCCCCAGCTGTTGTTCAGACTGCTCCTTCTGTGCGGAGACCCTCCTGAGCGAGAGGCCCCCACCCCATCCGAACATTCTGCATTCCCTTGCAGGAGGGTGGGTGACTCTCCCCAAACTCCCCTTTGCAGGCCAGACACCCCCCCCAGGATCCCCTACAAAACCTGGAAAGCCATTCCCTTCATCCCTTTAGCTGATGGATCTCTCTTGGCTCCAACATTTGAGCAAACATTGATGTCATCAAAACGTATAGCAAGGCATACTTTAAAATAAGCTTTATTTAGTTGTGTATTTTTTTTATATTTTCATATTTGCATCCATGCCTTGAAGGAATTGTTTCTCCCCTGACAACACGAGTAAGGGGAAGGGAAGGGAAGGGGACGAAGTTAAATCTAAGGTTACCCATAATTTGTAAGCTATTTCTTTTAAAATGGTAGTTCTTTTAAATAAATCACCTTTCTTAGTTTTGTTTCCTTTATTTTAAAATAATTATTTCCTAGTTTACCAAAAAAGAAAGAAAAAGAAAGAAAGAAAGAAAGAAAGAAAGAAAGAAAGAAAGAAAGAAAGAAAGAAAGAGAAAGAAAAGAAAAAGATGGAAAACTGAAAAGAGAATGACTTAGAAATGCATTCTTGGAGTTTAGGTGCTTCCAATTTTATTTCAAATTAAAAGGGAGGGAGGGAGGGGAGGAGGGGAGGGGAGGGGAGGAAGTGGTCCAGCCCTTTGGTGCAAGTGCTCCCCGGAAGGGATCCCCTGACAGTGCAGGGAGGATGAAATCCTGGCCACCCCCTTAAATGGTCCAGGTCTCCCTGGGGAATGTTTAACCTTAACCTTGCCCTGTCAGGTGTTGCAACCTACCTGGGCCAGCCTTCCTCTCACCTCCTCCAGGGCAACTCGGGGTGACGATCTGACCATCGGCCCACTGGGACCCCCTCCTTTCCCAAATAGCCTGTCTGGATGGCTACAAGGTCTGCCTCGAAGGGGCAGAAAAGCACAACGTTCCGAAACGGCGCAGCAGCTGTGCAGAAAAGGAGCAGAAAGTGGGGGTGGGGGCGGGGGGGCGCAACCATGGCCAAAAGAAAACTGGGGAGGGGGGAAGCCGGAGGCTAAAATTGGTCCCTGCTGTTTTGCTTATTTAACAGCAAGCTGGGTAGCTGCATGGCCACTGAACTCGGGAAGCAAAGGGAAGAGCAGAATGGAAATTCCTTCTCCCAGGGAGGAGGGAGGTTGCCCCCTAATCTAATTTTGAGGGGAAAAAACCCAGAGATCCGAGCCCTTTTCCTTGGAAACAACTCCAGACAGAAAAATCCTGGCAGGCGAGGGTCGTAGCCCACCTGCTCAGCTCGAAGGACAGTTAGTTGGAGCGAAGGCGCCAGCGAGACAGGAATTATGCACACCCCACGACTCTCGGGAAAGGTGGTGTCGCACCACGAAGTCCGGTTCAAGAGGCCTTTGCATTCATTCCCCACGACTCTCCGGCTTGAACTCCTTTTCAGCTTACGGGTTCACTGGAGTAGCTCTCTCCAAGGACACCCCCTCGCCTGCCCTTCTCCTTCGCCTTCATCGGCCACCAGTGCTTATCCCCAACCGGAACTTCATTCCTTGCATCACCTCGGGGAGCAAAATTTGATCCCCTCAAGGAACCATTTCAGGGTTTTCCTGAGGCTCTGACGTGAGGGCGCCAGGCTGGAGGCTCATGGCCAGGGAAGAGAGCGGCCCCCAAATCAGCGTCCCTCTGGCCCAGGACCTGCCCAGCGAGGGGGCAAGGAGGGCTGCCGAGGGCACTGGCAGGAGAGAGGGCACCAAGGCCGGACCCTCTCCCAAGTACCCAGTCCTGTGGCAGGTGGGCTCTCCTTAGCCTGGACAATGGGCAAGCCAAGGGGACAAAGGGGTCAATGGCAGGGTGGTCTGGGGCCAGGTTAGGGGTGAGAGAGAGGATAGCCAGGGCCAAAGGGTCCTGCAACCCCCCCTCCACTTTGCCCAGGCCAGGGCCCTCCCCCCCCCCAGGGCTGGTGTTTGGAGTCTGCTAAAGCTGCACTGGGTCCCTCTGGCAGGACCGACAGTTCCCTGCCTGTCTGGAAGGGGAGGGGTGCCTAGCAAATTCAGAGGCACCTTTTCCACAGGGTCAGGGGGAGAGGGAGATGGGGGGGGAGAGGGAAAATGATCAAATCAGATTTGTTCTCTCGGCACAGAACCCGCCTCTGTTTCGCTCTGTGGAGCCATCGTGTGCACAACAAAGCAAAAAAAAAAAAAAAAAACCAACCCCCCACCCATTCACAAAATCCCCACCCAATGTGGAAAAATATAAATTCCAATATTTATGTAATAATTTAGTTAGAATACATCTTCTGTATTGTGCAAATAAATTAAAATTAAACAATGGGGAAGAGAGGAAGATAAAAAAAGGATTAATGAATTAAGATGAGTACGCATTAAAAACAGAGAGAGAGAGAGAGAGAGAGAGAGAGAGAGAGAGAGAGAGAGAGAGAGAGAGAGAGAGAGAGAGAGAGAGAGAGAGGAGGAGGAGGAGGAGGAGAGGGAGCTACAGAAGCCAGCCCACATTTTGACCTGAAGGGACTCAGCCTGGGGTCTGTGTGTGTTTGCACAGCCCTGGGAGAGTTGTGTCCTTGCACACCTTTTATCCCTTCTTCCTTTTCCAAACACCTGCCTGAAAAAGCTCTTCCGGTTCCACCTTTTGGGCAAGCAGGGCCGGTTTTTCTCTTCCCTCCTGGGGGGGGGGTGGCTCTGAGCCAGCTCATCTCTCCTTTTTCATTAGGCTTTAATTTCTTCAGCTTCCTCCTTCTCAGCCCCCCCCCCACCCTGTGCTCTGCTAACATCCGCAGGCGGGATGGGGCGGAAGTGATGGGAGATGCTGGTGTGTGTGTGTGTGTGCGTGGGGGAGAGGTGTTTTGTGAACCTGTGTGTCTGCTGGCCTTCAGTGTCCCACCCACGCATGGGATTTTGCCCCATCCCTGCCCAAAAAAGCCACAGAGTTTTTCCTGGGATTTTTCTGGCGGGGAAGGCACCAAGCCTGCTCCGAACGACGTGCAGAGCCCCCACCCCACCCCCAGGCTGGCCCTGAATGGGGGCAGGAGCACCCCACGCCTCCTTCCCTCCCGAGAGAAAGCCCAGGGTTTGCCACAAGCTGAAAGAAAGACTATCAAAGGAAGGGGGACCCTCTGGATCGCTCTATTCACCCCCCCCCCACTCCCCCAGGAATTTGGCACTGAGACATTTAGGAGGCCCTGCAAAGCATCCAGGCCCAAATGGGAACATCCTGCCCCTCCCCCCCGTTCAAGCTCTGCGTTCACCCCAGGAGCTTCCCCCCATTTACTAACAGAATAACAGAGTTGAAAGGGACCTTGGAGGTCCTCTAGTCCAGCCCCCTGGTCAAATAGGAGACCCTAAATCATTTCAGACAAGTGGCTGTCCAGTCTCTTCTTTAAAAATTCCAACTTCCACTGATTAACTGTTCTGTCAAGAAATTTCTCCTCAGTTCTAGGTGGCTTCTTCCCCAGGTGTGGGCAGCAGCCGCACCTGGACTGGCACGAGGGAGCGGTTGTGTGCAGAGAGCCCAAAGAGGGCCAGCCAAGTCTCTCTGTCTCTCTGTCTCTCTGTCTGTCTCTCTCTCTCTCTCTCTCTCTCTCTCGCCCGTGGGGACTAAGGGGGCGCTGGAGGCGAAAGGGCTGAGGGACGGAGAGACCTGGCTGGGTCTGTGGCCCCAGAGCCACGGGGGGGGGAGGGGGATCTGAAGGCGCCAGAGATGGTGAGGCTTGCTGGGCAAAAGGGGCCTTCTCTCATCCCCCGACCGAGGGTGACGCATCCACAGTTGCCCCTCCTGGCAAACCCTCAAAACACTGGCTGCCCCCCCAAAAGTGAAGATAGGCTTTTGGGGGTGGGGGGGCAAGAGACATTTACAAAGCACAAAGTGCACCATGGTGGTGGTGGCTATTTACAAATGCGCAGCAGTCCTTCAAGTTTTTCAAGTTTTGTAGAAAGAAAAGGGGGGCAAGAAAGGGCAGAGCGTAGAAAACAAAAACTGGTGGGAGAGGAGGAGGAGGAGGAGGAGGAGGAGGAGGAGGAGGAGGAGGAGGAGGAAGAACAAAATCAACCAAACACTCCCAGGACCAGGGAGGGCTACACAACACGGGCATCGCTCAACAGACGACAGTTAAGGGGTTCGTACACGGGAGTGGGGGGGAGGGGCTATGTACAGTGGTCACAGGAGGGCCACGTGGGAGCAGCCGGGTTCAGGGCCGTGGCGCAGCTGGAGGCTCATCCCCCCTGACACACTCACACGGGCACCGGGAGCGGGAGGGGGGGCAGCCCGTCACCAATCCGCGTCTTCCTCTATGTAGTAGTCGGGGGCAGCTCCGTCAAAGACACCGGGGTCCAGGGACTTGCGCTGCTTCCCTCGGGCGAAGACACGTGAGATGGAGCCAAAGCCCATCTTCTCCTTCTTCTTCTTCCGCTTCTGGTCCTCCAGGTCCTCTAGAGACTGCGGGGGGGGGGGAGAGAAGAAGCACAGCAGATGCTCGACCGGCCCCCTCGGCTGCCACCCTGCTGGGCTTCGGCCACCCAGAGCGGCCCTGCAGGGGTAGGCTGGCAACCTGGCTGACGCCCCTCGAACCCCAGTTTTGGTGAGGAGCCCAGAACCTACCTGGACAATTGGGTTGTGCAGATTTTTCTGTACCGGTCCAGGACTATCTCCCTACCAGGAAGAATGGAGACCTCAGCTTGCGTTGTGGTATGAAATATGGCACCAATCACACACACACACACACACAAAACCCCTCCCCGTGGGTGAGGTTGCATGCAGGCCATACGCAGCTTCAGGAGAGCAGCTCCCCCCTGCGCCTGCTCGGGTCCTCTGTGCTGGACTCCCCCCCCCCGTGGACCCTTTGCTGGGTTTTATGAAAGAGGCAGGCCAGGAGGGGCAAGCATCCCGCTGCTCTCTGTGGGACTACAGAGTAGTCCTCGCCATATGACTGGTCACCCACAAAAGAGGTTGTAAAATCTGCTTGGTCGTCCATGATCTGCGTTACAACCAACTTAAGACTGATTGAAATTGGCCGGCTCTGCTACGGTCTTAAGCTGAGGACTGTCTGCACAGCTGGCAGCCTCCCGTCAGTTTTCCTTTGGTTTTAGCTCATCTCTCCTCCCTCAGCTAACAAGAGTTTCACTTTGCAACAGAAGCGACAAAGAATCTCTTCTCCTCTGTGGCTAACCAGAGAGACAGGAGGGAGGAGGCCACGGCTCTCTGTTTGGGAGGGCTGCAAATGTGTTCGGGGTTTGGCCTTCACCGTCCCTGGCAGGCCACCTGCATGGGATCCAGAATCCCACCGAGGTCCCCGGGAGACAGAGGAGACGGCGGAGGGTGGTGGCTTCAAACTCAGCCCAGGTTCTGCGCTGTCCGTAGATTCTGTGGCAAGAGGCTGGCTTTTTCAGCCCCTCTTTCTCCCCAGCTCTTTTGCCTGGAGGACTACCTAGGCATAACCTGCTCACCGACAGGACGTAGATGTTCCCACCCACGACTGGGTGGCTTAGAATGCTCCCTAAAATGAACTAAGAGGAACAACCTCAAGCTTCCGCTCCCAGCACAAGCCTGGCTGCAGGAGAAGGAATTCACACAACCGGACGAATGCCCCCTGCATGCTTGCTGGAGGCCCTGTCCCCTGTGCTCAGCCTTCTCCTGCTTCGGATGCCTTCCTTTTAGCTCTGTCTCTTTAAAGCAGCCCCCCCACCGCATGCCAAGGGCAGCAGAGAGCCCCCTCGGAGCGGAGAAGAGTGAGGAACAGCCAATGACCTGCAGACGCGTCTTACATTGCAGAGGGAATGTGTTCGGTGCCGGGGCGAGTTGATGTCGCTTGGCGTGGACGACCGATCCCCTTCGGCTGCCGAAGCATCGGAGATGATGGAAGGCTGCCGCGAGTGGCACGGGCTGACTCGGACCCCTGAAATGCAAGGGAGACCCACCTTGCCACTTTCTCCAGCGATCCGGGTGTTTGCCAACCCGGACGGCTTTCGCCCAGCCCTTCCCACGAAAGACGGAAGGAGCAGCTCGTGGGTCTGTTTCGGGACTGGCCCGGGGTGGGGTGGGGAGGGGGGAGAAGGGGCGGCTCTCACCTTGCCGGTCCATCGTGTGCTGCGGGTGGGCGTGGTAGAGTGTCTGCTGGCTCTGCCGGATGGCGGCCGTGAGGGGCAGGTCGGCCTGCATGACCCACTCCTGGTTGCCGTTGAGCACCGTCTCGCCGGGCATGGCCAGTGAGTGCCGCTTGGGGACGTCCTTGGTCAGGGTGGCTAAGGACTGCTTGGCCTGCGGGGGGGGGAGAGGGTGATAGGAGAGCAGTCCTTGGGAGAGAGGAAAGAGCCTGGGGGGAAGGGGAGCTGGCAGAGAAGACCCCGAGCGCCCCGGCCTCACCATGGCCAGCTCGGCCTCCAGCTCCTTCATACGGTTGTCCTTCAGGTCCAGCTGCGAGCGGAGGGCGCCGGCGTGGTCTGTGGCCTCCTTGGCCTGCCGCCTCAGCTCCCACTTCTCTCTTTCCAGCAGGTCTTTCTCTTTTGCCAGGGCCTTCACTGCATCCTCACTCTCCTGGGGGGAGGGGGTGTCAAGAGGGGGGTGGGCTTTAGAAAATTTGAACGCACCACTTGGAGGGGGTGGCTTATCCAAGCTTAGTGCGCTTCTCTGTGGGCCTTGGGGTGCCCCCCTGATGCACAGCCCTCCCCAGTGCAGAGACCCCCTACCCCGGCCATCTTCCCATTAGGCAGACCCCCTGAATGAATGCCCTGTTTTTAGCCCCTCCAACTTCCCAGAGACAGGGGCCCAGGGGCCCTGGATTTTACAAGGAGACCCTGAGGCCTTGGGATGGCACCTGCCACGGCCTCCCCTGCTCCCCCCCCATTTCCTGCCCCCGCATCTCCTGACCTTCCGGTGCTGCTCGTAGTTGCGTATAAAGTCCCTCAGCTGCTCCTCCCGGCTTTCCAGGGTGCTGTAGAGCTGCTGCATCTGACTAACCAGGTCGCTCTTCTCGCCCTTCAACCGCCTCCGGTCGGCTTTCATGGCTGCCAGAGGGGAAAAAACAGAGATTTAGTCATAATAAATCAATAAAAGGGCTCAGCTGCAAGCAAGGAGGACTAACGCTGTGTGACCAAAGTCCCCTGGGGGCCCATCCACGCCTCCCCAAGGCCCTTGCCTGGGAGAGGCAGGCACGGTCTGGCCACAGCAGAGGCCTCAGCCGCCACCCGAGCCCCTCTGGGGCTGTGGGGGCCACAAATGGGCTCACGGCAGATCCAAAAAGGTGGGTAGGTGGGGCCTCCGGGGGGGCCATGAGACCCCTGCCCTCCCTCTGCAGGGTCTTGAGGGAGACAGCGGAGACGGAGGTGGGGGACAGGCCTTTAGCTTCAGCTAAAGGGGGGGGCTTTTCTGCTTATCTTGCAGAGAGGTAAGATCCATGCAGAAACTGCTTAATGAGGAAGGGCAGCCAAGTGGGGGGGAGGGTGTGGGACTGAGCCCCCAGCCCCAGGGCCGGGCATTGTGGCAGAGCCCCAGAGGGCCTGGGGCAGAAAAGGGGGGGCATCCTTTCCAAACACCGCCTGAAAGATGTCCAGCTCCCAAGGGAAGGGAGAACATGGCCATGGTTGCCATGGAAATGGGGGGGGCTCTGTGAAAATCCTTCCATTTCATTTTGAGGAAGCCAAGCATCACAAACTCGGGGGGGGGGGTGGAGGAAGCAGGGAGGAAACTGGCAGTGGGGGGGCGGGGAGTAGGTGACCAGCTTGGCCGGCCTCTCAGGGGCACATGGGGGGGCAGCATTTCATGCCGGGGGAGGATGTGCCAGCCTTCACCCACGGCTGGGAGGCCCCTCACAGGGTCCAGGGTACCAGGGTCTCTGTCTCCAGCCGTGTGGCTCAGCTTTGGGGCACTGCTGGTGCCCTTGCATCGGGGGTCTCCGCCTGGCCATCTCGTCTCCTTTTCTTTTCCAGGAGAAAAACATCTCCCGGATGGATCCCAAAGGCCGGGAGCAAAACCTCGTTTGCATGCATGTCCCTGAGTCTGCCAAGCCCCCCCCCCGCCGCTGGCAAGGGATCAGAGGGTGCCTCTGCCAACTCACTGGTCCTTCCGCTCTGCAAAGAACTAGCATCATCTGATGCCAACACCCAAGGGGGGAGTCTGTACAAAACTGGGGGACTGGGGGGGACCTGCATCAGGGAGTTTTCTGCCCCAGCCGCCCAAGAGAAGGGGGAACGGGGTGGCTTCAGCAAGGACCCCCATCTCAAGGGTGAGAAAGGGGAGTCAAACTCTTCCAACCGGGGTCATGGAGGGGGGTCCCCAAAAAGGCTGAGAAAAGCTCTCCCGCAGCTAAAACAAAAAAGCATCTGATGGCATTTCACATTTCCTTCCAACTCTTGGGGGGGAAGGGGGAATCAGACTTACTTCTGATGAAAAGCATCACCCCCAGAACCCCCCCATGGGAAAATATGTGGTGGTGGGGGGTCTGGGTGGCGGACTTTAACTGCCTTTCTGGATTTAGAGAGAAGCCGCACCTAGGAATGGCCCTGTTAGGATTTGGCCCCCAGCCCCGCTACCCAGTGGTGCTCTTACCCTGGAGGGCCTCCTTGGCCCTGGCCAGCTCCTCCTCCTTCTGGGCCAGCTGGACCCTGAGCTCCGTGGCCGGAAGGATCTCGGCGGCTTTGCCCCCGTGGGTCTCCTCCAGGTCCTTGGTCAGCATGTCCTTCATTTGGCGAAGCAAGTGGATCTCCTCCTGCAGCTGGCTGACCTCTTCCCGCAGGAGGACTGGGGGGGGGGGACGGAGGGAGAGAGAGAGAGAGGGAATGCAGGCCAGTGGTGAAAGTGGACTCCTCCTCCCACTCCCTTCCTTTCCTCCCCCCCTCCGATGGGAAGCACCAAGATTCCTCAAGGCAGATCCCAACGGGACAGAGACAGGCTCCATCTAAGCCACCGGGAAAGCACCTTGTTGTGCAGCCCCCCCGCCCGCCCCCTCTCCTCAAAGGGGACCCAGAAAGCACATCACGCACAGCTGTGGTTTTCAAACTGGCCACTTTGCGATGAGTGGACTTCAACTCCCAGAATTCTCTAGCCAGCTTGGGGGCTGAAGAATTCTGGGGGTTGAAGTTCACGCCTCTTAAAATAGTCAAAGTTGAGAAACACTGGTATACAGGTAGTTTTCGATTTACAACTGATTGCTTAGTGGCTATTTGGAGTTACGACTGACCTGCCTTTGGATTCAAAGTTCCCGCACTGACACATCCCTCTCTCTCTCCCCCCCCTTCCCTCCCCCTCTCCCCCCCCAAAGTCGTGACTCCACACCTTGCTCATTAACTGCATCTTGGGGCGAATTGCTTCCTGCCCCCCACCCTTCCCAGGGGAGAAGACACGCAAACAGCTCATCCATCCCTCCGTCCATGTGGGTGGGGGGAGATGCCCCATAGCTAGAAGGGACTGTGGACTTTGAAGAGTGTGAAAGGGGGAGGGAGGAAAGGGGGGGAGAGAAGCCCAGCACTAAAAATAGATTTCCCCCCCCCTTCTCCTGGGGAAAGGGCTCTCTCTGGCTCAGGGCTGGCAGCGCAGCGGGAAGGCGTGGCTTTGCAGAAAATTCAGCATTTCTGGCACTAACTCTGTAATTATGGGCTGTGGGGCTGTTTTAATTACACACCACCATCATGCTACCAAAAAATAGGCGAGAACGTCTGACATAGATCCACTTCCTTGGGGGCAAGCCCCACTGAACTCAATGGGGCCTCTCTCCAGCTGAGCAGGCAGCTGCTTCCGTGGCCCAGGGGCTTCAAAATAGGTGGAACTCCAACTCCTATCGTCCCCAGCCTGCCTGCAGCTGGGCAGGAGGGCTGTTGGGACATGTTCGTGCTTTTAATCCCTGCTCTCCGATACCCAGCAGTGCCACACGGGTTGCAAACCAGCCAAAGTCTCGCCTCCCCCCTCCAAACTCTGGAGAATTGGGAGCTGCCCCCCCCCCGCACTTCCTCTCCAGGGGAAGAAAGGAAGATTTGCCTTGGGAACTCCTTCCCAGCAAGAGGAGAATCCAAGTCTTTGGGGGGGGGCTCAATCCACCCCAGGGAACAGCCCCATTTTCTGAGTTCCCACCAGACACTGAGAAGATCAGCCAGCTGGAGAGGCTGCCCTGGCCAGCTGGGTGGGGAGAGGCATTGCTGGGACCCTCTTCTCCACAGGCCCCTTAGAAGCCAGGAGCCCCCCCCATCCCTCCCCCAGGATCCTTCAGTGGAAGCAGTGAGAAAGAAGAATCAGGACTGAGAGATCTGGTTTCCTTTTCATTTTAAGCACTTACCGGTAGGTTTTTTTTCCTCCCCCAAAAGAAAGTGACTCTGGATTCCTCCCCCCCCCCCAATCCAGGGACTTGAATCCACAAGTGGAATTTCCTTGCACTGAGCAAGAAAGGAAGGGCAGTCTGTGTGTGTGGGGGGGGTTGTGTGTCTCTCCTGGCTGCTTTCCACCCCCACCAACAGCGGCGCCAAGAAACAATAAACTCCCCCTTGCATTTTTGAGATGCTTCCCTGATGAAGACCACATTATTCCCTTTTGTGCTCTCCCCCCTGATGGGGAATATCTGAGATCTGGGCTGGGGGGAGCATTGGGGGGGCAGGATTTGGGATGGCTTGCTCTCTTTGGCAAGCCAACTCTAGGGCCTGGGTGGCTCAGCAAGGCCCCAGGGAAGGGGTCAGCTCCCCAGGGACCCCCCTGCTCCAGGCTCTGCCTTTTTTAATGATGCTCTACTGAGACACCCCCCCAAAGCCCCCCCAGCCCAGGCTCTCCTCTGGAAGCCAATCCCTGGGCGAATGCCAGATCATGGGGGGGGGTCTCTCCCACATTTTCCCACGCTGCCTGGGATGCAGGAGAATAATTCCCAAGCAGGAGGGCAGCTTCTTCATCCCCCCCCCCCGGAAAGGTAGGCAGGCATGGGGCAGAAGGTGGGATCCGGTGGAGGAATGCTTTCCGAGGGCCACCTCTTGCTTCCTTGAGCTTTCGCTTGCCCCGCCAGCCTCGCACAGCCCCAGAATCCCCCCCCCGCCGGGTCTGCTGAAGCCCAGGGATCATGGCGCTGCCTGTGGTCCCCAGACCCAAATGACCTGCCTTTCTCACAGCTTCTTTTTTTCCTGACTCTGATGGCTTTTCAGCAGCTCCCTTTTCTGCCGAGTTTCACTGAAACGTCAGGACTTTACGCCCATTTCTTTGAAAACAACATCCTGGCCAAAGCGCAGCCCTGATCTTGGGAGGAACTCTGGAGAACCAACCTGGGTTGGTGCATGGAGGGAGCAACCCACATCTAACCACAGCTGAGGACGTGATGGGCTTTTTTGGGGGGGAGAAATAGGCCATTCGGCTGGCCAGGCAGGCCACTTTCTGTAAACCTGTCGGAACCGTGACAGAGGCGATTGTGGGCCTGCCTGGAGACGGTTCAGGGAAGTAGCTGCAGGCATCCGCCTGGGCACTTCTCCTGGGTGCCCGCCTTCTTTGCCCACACGCTCGGCCGCTTCCATGCAAGACCAATCCTTGCCACGGCTGGTGTGCTTGGATCGCCCCCCCCCCGAAATCTCTCACGAGGGAAGAAAAACCTTCCCTGTCCTGATCAGCAGGACTGAATTCTTAAGTCATCCTAAGACAGCAAATTAGGTTTTTAAATACATATTTGACACTAGGTTAAGTACACAACACACTGTGCACAATCTTTGGCCAAACAAACAAACTGACAGACGTGGAAAACTACAACAGACAAATATGCCTGCACACCCACTGAACCGGTCACTGGTTGCTGGATTCCGAAGGCAGCCCAGGGGAGGGTAGAATGTGGTTTTCTGAACACATCTGTGCCTCCCGGCTAAGCACACACACACACGCACGCAGCACCCTGTCCAGGGTCCCGCTGGGCCAAGCAAACTCCTGGCCCCACCTGGAAGACTGAAACAGGCCAGGGCGACGTAGGCGCCAGGGCGCTTATCTGGGTGTGGCGTCCACCGTTTCCAAAGCAAGAGCCAAGAAGGCCGGCCAGGTGCAAAGTGCAGGCCGAATAACGCAACCTCCTCGAGCGACACCTGGGAAGCAGGCGGGGGCCCTGCACCCAAAGCCCCCACTGAGGGTGGGCAGCTCTGGCAGGCCAGCCAGCCGAAGGGTCGCACTCCGCCTGGCTCCTGACCTGACTCGGCCGGCTTTGGGAGGGTGGGGTGTGGCCGGTGGGAGGCTGGCAGAGGGGCAGTGGGCTCCCCGGACAGTGCCGCAAGACCCAGAGCAGACCTGCAGCCTTCAGACCATCTGCCCCGCCTCCCTCTGACTCATCCCTCCTGAAGGGGGGGAAAGGGGGAGACCAAGATAAGCACTGGCTCAAAAGGGGGGCCGGCTCCACCTGACCAGTCCTGGCAACAGGTGTCCTCCCAGTTCAGAAAGGGAGAGCCCACCCAGGAAAGGTGGGGATGCCCCCCCGTGACTGAACCCAGGACCGCAAGCCCGTCTCCAATCCCTTCGTCTTCTTTGGGTGGGGGGGAGACACTGAGTTCCTTTATTGTTTTATTTTGCAATGCAGCCAGAAAGTGATTTTTCTCCTGGGCCTCCCCAGGAAGGGCCTGGGCTGTAGACCCTTGCATACAGCCCCCTCCTCACAAAGCCTGTGAGGCACCTGAGGGTTCTCCGTCCCAGAAGCCGGGGGGGGGGGATTTTCTCTCTGGGGGGGCAGCAGGAGCAGGAAACCCACACAGCAACATCCTAAACAATGCAGGGTCCACCAAAGAGGGTCCAGCTGGGAGAGCCATTTATGTCTTGGGGAGACGGATCCAAAAATAATGAGCTTTTTCCAAGAGGGTCTGGATAAGTCTTTGCTTGAGGGGCCCTTCTTATTCCCCCCACGTACAACACTGAGCTTGCTATTCAGCCAAAGCAAATTCCAGAAAGGCTTTCTTCCCTCAGTCCCAAAACTTTCTGCAGGGTCCCCATGTCGTCCTCCTCCTCCTCGGGACAAAGTCCAGCCTTTCCCAGTTAAATTATAACTTTTCTGGAGGTGGGGTGCAAGCAGGGGAGGGGCTAGGTGGGGAAAAATATTATTGCAGCGTTTTTTAAGACTCAGGGGCCTTTGCAGAAGAGAAAGAAACTCTCCCTCAATGTATAACAGCCATCACTCTCTCTCTCTCTCTCCCTCTCTCTCCCTCTCTTTCCCTCTCCCTCTGTGTGTGTGTGTGTGTGTGTGTGTGTGTTCACAAAAGAATGAAATGGTTTGCAAGCAGGAGGCTGTATTCAAATGAGAATCAGACCACAAAGCAAACAAGTCCTCTTTGTTTCCCTATCCTCAGATGCAGTGGCTCTTCTGACCTCCTTCTAAGCACCTAGTCCTCATGGATCCATTGACAGAGGCTTTGGGCGGCCGTGTGCCATGCAGGAAGCCCGAATATCAGCTAGGCTGGACTGAACAATCAGAAAGCCTGCCGGGGCCCTCCGTGCGGGTCCCACTGTGCCAGGCCCCTGCCACCTTCGGGAATGACCCGCAGCCAAGGGGGGAAGCAGGATGGGACTCCAGTGCCCATCACCGCTGGCTGGCAGAAGAGGCAGCCAGGGCCTTGGGTAGGGGTGCCCGGCTTTCCTCAACCCTGAGCCAAAGAGAGGCCAGGAGGACCCAACCCAGAGGGCGTCTGCCCCACCCAGGGGCCCCGGGCGGCCACCCAGGGGCCCCGCGGCTCCCAGCCACGCAACGAGCTGACAAGGCGAAAGCTAACGAGGCAGCCCAGGGTTGATCAGCCAGTCTCTCTGCCTCTCCAAGGCACGCACCATCCCGCAAACCCGCCAGGTTTGGCGCGCACTCACCGCAGGAGCCCTGCCGCAAACCACACCTCCCCCTGGGCTACCGATTTGGAAACTCCCTCCGGCGCCTTCTCCTGCCCGCCGGCTGCCCAGAAGACCCCCGCCCCGCCCCGCGGCTTTCCGGAGGGGCTTCCCTGGTCCTCCCAGGCCCGGGAGGCAGCGCAGGCGGCGAGCAAGGTGGGAGCGCCCAGGGCCGGCTCCCCCCCCCACAGGGACCTGCTGCCTGCCCCGGCCCCTCCCCACGCGGAGCCCCCCCCGACTGCCAGGAGGGCCCAAACCGGAGCCCCCCGACCGTGGGAAGACTCGGAGGCCGAGAGGCAGCCCAGAGAGCGGCCCGCCCCCCCTCGCGCCCACCTACCCGGCCGGCTCTCCTCGCTCTCCGATTTCATGCCGGGGGCCGGGGGTGGGGGTGCTCCGAAGGCCGGCCGGTCCTTCCTTGCTGCGGCGGCGGCGGCGGCTGCCGCTGCTCTCCCCTCTCTTCCGCCCGGCTCCTCCCCGAAGCAGCCGGAAGGAGGGAAGGAAGGAAGCACCGGTTGCGCTACCTGGAGCCCCGGCCCAACAGGTGCCGCCGCCGCCGCCGCCCTGCCCGTGCCAGCCGGAAGCTCTGCCGGGCAGGGGCGGGGGTTGCCCGGCTGGGCCGCGGGCCGCTCACCTGCCCAGCCGGCCTCCGTGAGAAGCGGACGGAGAGCAAGGGAGTCGGCGGACTCTGCCTGCTTCCCTTTTGTGTTTTTTTGGGGGGGGGGCACTTGCACAGCCCCCGGGCTGTCTGCAATCCAGGAAGGCGAAAGGAAGGAGGAGGAGGACGAGGGCCCGCTCCGATTCAGAGGGCTGCAGTGGGGGGAGCCTGGCCCTAAATCCCTGGGCCTGCAAAACAGATTGGAAGGGCTGGCCTGAATCTCTGCAGAGCTGGGATGGGTCCAGGGCAAAAATTTATTCCCAGTCAGAATAAAATAGGTCTCTGTTCTAATCAATCCTTTCACCAACACCGTGAGGACTAGGGCCTTGCTCTCACTATGCAGGAAGGGGACTGCAGGCCACAGGTGGATGACGGAGCCCTGCTTCGTCCTTGGAAGGGAAGAGGATGCCAGTCGCCTCAGACTTACGACCGCTGCAGCCCCCCACGCTCAGTCACACTTTGGGTGCCTGGAACTGGCATGGATGTGCAACCGTGGGCCTTCCCAGACAAGCGAAGCTGAGGTAGGATTTGCTTAACGACTGCCTGGTTCGCTTAACAACCGCAACGATCTGCTTAACAACGCTGGCAAAAAAGGTCATAAACTCAGGCGTGGCTCACTTAACAACCTCCTGGCTCAGCAGCAGAAATTTTAGAGCCCCCTGTGGTCATAAGCCGAGGACTCCTTGGGCTGTTCTGCACTCTGTGCCCCCAAAAGGAGAGCCTCGCGAAGCTGAGCGGCTGCGTTCGGCAGAGAAGAAAGCTGCCCCCCCTTCAGGCTGTGGGCCCCTCCCGCCCCCTTGCAGGCGAGGGGAGGATCATGGCAGGGAAGTGGCGTGGGAAAGCCCCCCCCAGTGAGCCTTGCTGGCAAACAGCCCTCCTGACATGGTGGAGGGGAAGGGGGAGCCCCCCACAACATCGCTCACACAAGCAAACATTCCTGACAAAAAACTCTTTTTTGACTGGTGGAAAAAAACAGAAATGGGGAGGGGGACAGAGGGGGAATTTCCAGGTTGCAAGAGCCAGAATGAGAGAATCCAAGGCAGGGAGGAACTCCAACCCCCCCCCTTGCGCTCCTGATGGAGGTGCAGAGGAAGCCAGCCACACCTCTCCAGGCTCGGGCCCAGGAAAGGACAAGCCTTTTGCCTGACTCCATCCAGCCAGTGCAGACAGTCAGCAGCCCCTTTCCATGCCCGAGTCACCACAAAGGAAGAGGGAGGGGAATGGAGCCAAGTGGGGAACACCGGCTGCCCCTTGGGGAGAGGCCAGGGGTTCATCAGAAGCCCCCCTCAACCCAAAGCCTCCCATCCGGGGCCTTCAAAAGCCTTGCAGAGATTCGGGGAAGTCAAGAGATCCCGTCTCGTTTTGGGGAGCTGCACTAAGCTCAGCTGTTCCCCTTTCATACCTCGCCCTTCAGCGAGGAATTGCTCAGGCAGATCCGTTTTCCGGAAGGGGCTGCCGGAGACGGAAAGAGCCCATTTGGCTGCTTGTCCTTGAATGTTCTTGTGCGGCATTTACTCTGCCACAAATCCAAACTCTTTTGCCCTTATCTGTTCCTAACATCAACTCTACAGAGTGACCCTCACTCATCTCCTCCTGTCTTCTGCTTGAGGAGGGGGTTGGACTAGAAGACCTCCAAGGTCCCTTCCAACTCTATTCAGTGTGTCTGGAGTTCCTCCCCTCATTTTTTCCCCTGCTGATGTTTCTCTCTCTTTCTCACACCTTCTGCAGTTTGGTGGGTGGCAATGAGGAAACATGTTTGTTGCTAAACCACTAAAACCTAGATTAGTTCTTTGTATCCCAGGGTATCAGGGAGTTGTTAGTTCAGCATAAATTAGGTGCTCTGCTGCCCAGTTTTGAGGCTGCTGGGTGGTCCTCCCCTTGTCTCTGCAGTCTTTTACTATACGGTGCTAGTCTAAGGCTCACGGACAATATTTAATTTCAGGGGAATAGGTCAGAGGTATTAATCCAGAGGCATTTTTTCACACTGATCTGGAAAATCAAATCACTCCAGTTGAAATGCTGAATCAGATATGTTTTCCGAGTTGATTTGAACTGTCAAAACAGGAGCCGGACTAATCAGCCTTCCGAATTGGACAGGAGTCGGTCTTCTTCGCCCTCTAGCCTCAGGACAGAGTGGGAGCCCTGAGACGCCGCCAGTGCTTCGCGGGCGCCCAGATCGCTGGCTCAAAGCACCCGCCCTCCTGTACGGCCAGTCCTCCACTTATAGCCCTTTGCTTAGCGACCGTTTGAAGTTACAACGGCACTGAAGAAAGTGACTTACGACCATCACAGCATCCCCTGGGGCCGTTCCGTTTGCATCTTAAGGCATCGCATCAATAATGCGAGAGTCTGGCTGAAAAAACCACCACCCTCAACAACCCTTAAAGCTCTGGGTGAACATGAATCACGCAGCTTTTAAAGTCATTTCCTAGAAAGCAACTTGGTGCAAATAGGGGGTACCTGCACCCCCATCTGGAGCAGAAGGCCAGGAGGGACGGGCTCTCCCGGACGGCTCCGGTTCCCCAGGGAGGACGGCGGCTCAACACTCCCATAACCAGTATTAATTCGGAGAGATTTTGCGTTGGACAGTGCAATGGTGGCCCAATGCTTGCGTTATCATGGTTTTCATTTTTAATTTGCCGTGCATGTTTAATGGCCGTAACCTGTTTTTTGTTCTGAACCACCAATACCCCAAGTAAAAATAGGTGCCTTGTTTCCCATCTAAGAAGCGGAAATTGTGTTGTGTTTTTTTCCTCTCTTGAAGACGTTTCGCTTCTCATGTAAGAAGCAGTTCTGCCTCAACCATGACTTGGCAGACCGAGAAACCCCATAGACATAAAGCCAGTACCCATTTACCAGACCCCTGGACAAGAGTCATAATATGCATATTTGGGAACAGATCACTTCCTGTCTGAGTGCAAATCCTTGCCCACAAGCCAATAGTGGATCGCAGCTGCCCCAGGATGGGAGCGAGCTCGAATGAGGGCAGGGCTGCTTCAGCACCACGGAGAGCTGCCCGCCTGTCCTGGGCTCCCAGGGGGCCAAAGGTCGGCTGAGACCCGGTCCTCCAGATGTTGCTGCACTACAGCTCCCAGCAGCCCCAGCCAGTGCATCACGGTAAGAGATGCTGCAGGTGCATTCAGCCACACCCATTGGCCACACACCTGCTCAGGGATAGGAGCATGGCATTCACACAAATCCCTACTCATTTCAGTAAATGTTCCACCTCCAAGAATGCCACTGAAATTCTTTCCCCCTTTCAAAAGCGAGAGAGAGAGGGGGGGGAGAGAGTTCTTGCAAATTTGCAGACACTTGGCTGACGATGGAAACATCCCCAGATCTGAATTTTTGTACCTCTTTGTTCACCTCGCTGAAAAATCCTCTCGGCTCGCTGAATGAAAGTGAAGACATTTTACTCATTCATTTAACATTCTCTGATATCAGATGCAGCTGCAGGAACAATCCCCCGTTTTGTCATCTTTAATTCAAACACTGCTCTCCTTTTTCAAAAGTGGGGATTTTTCAGGTCAAGCTTCTTTCAAGCTCACTCACACAGAGATGGATTTTAGCTTTTCATAAAGAGTTTCTGTCTTCCCTCCAAAGGGATGGTAAACAACACGGTGAAGGAACATCCACCACGCAACGTCAATCACAGCCCCGGGAAGCTTGTCGGCTGATTTATGGACTTGTATTTCGGAAGGATTTGCTGGACATGCGTTGCAGAGAAAACCAATTTCCCAAACTGTTCCACCAGAGAAGGGCAGGCTCTGGCACTTCTCTGAATGGGGGGCGGGGGGGTGTTCTCTCCAACTTCGAGGGAAGGTCAGGCTGAAGACTGAAAGTCCGTCATTTGCAAGAAGCAGAGCCAGAATTGCCACCAAGCAGGTGCACACCAGGAGAAACTGTGTGCAAAGAAGGTGCAAAGTTTCTTTTTACTTTTTAAAATCACAAAGTGGCAAAATGACCTAAATGGTGAAAAGGGAGAAATGAAGAGACACGGAACCCAAAGGCGCCAGATGAGCCTCTCAGAAAAAGCCGGAAGAGGAAATCAGACTGCAGGGTCCAAAGTCCAGCTTAAAAAGTCCTCGCCAACGGATCTGGGGCCATCGCGGTGGAATATTTCAGCACCCTGCTTCCATCTCCCCAAATTTACCCCCTGGGTTTTAGAAATTATCGGCTATCCTTAAGAGAAACAGTCTCCTTGGAATTTCCCATTAATCGGATTTTCAAAATTTCCCATATTCTGTATATCAGCTTAATACGTCTGCCGCCCATAGCTTTCAAAGATAGCTTTGCCAAAAGAGGGAGGAGGAGGAGGAGGAGCCACAGGATCCCAGGACTGGGAGAACAGATTTTGGAGATCTTCTGGCCCAGCCCTCTGCCTAGTGCAAGTTTCCTTCTATCATTCTGGACAAATGACTGTCCAGTCTTTCCTGGGGAACCTCCAGTGAGGGAACTGGCTGAACTGGAGGAGGAGGAGGAGGAGGAGGAGGAGGAGGAGGAGGAGGAGGAGGAGGAGGAGGAGGAGGAGGAGGAGATGGTTTTGTCATGGTACCCAGCAGGTGGCAGCACACAGCTGACCTTGAAAAAGGAAAGTCGGGTCCCAATTAGCAGGGGGTGGATGAGGAGATGACCAGGGAAGGAGACAGGCTTGGTCCACCCTGGGAATCAGGAATCTCAATGTATATTCTTGCTTTGACACTCAACACAAGGCGATGGCGAAGAGGTCGAGCAATCCTCCTGAGGCGAGTGCGGCTCCCAGGAGATCCCACCTCCGCCAGCCCTTAGGTGGCACCACCAGGAAATCCAAGGATGTGGGGCTTGGAAATGGATTCTTGGGGGGCGGCTGCGGGGCAAGCTGCTTCCGTGCTGCGGCTGGAGTCGAGGACCTCTCGATCCATGAAAAATATCCGGCTTCCAAATGAATGCAAATCCACCCGGGGGGGCTGCCAGAAAGAAAGAACCCCCATGTGGAAAAGACTGCTGGACCCGTTAAAACCCTCTCTGCAGATTCAACCTCTGCTGCGTTGGAGTTTGCAAGACGGTGGCAGAAACTCTCGGCCGCAGAGCAATAACCCGAACGGATCTTTGACTAGCTCGGCTGCCTCTTTGGGCGAAGGATGATGCAGAAATAAAATTGTATCAGAAAATATCTTTTGATATCCAGGAGTAAAAAAAATTAATAAGAGGGCTAATTGTCTGTGCAGCTTAATCAAATCAACCAATCCAGCACCCTTTTCCTGACTCAACTGCTAATTTAATCCCCACACGTTTTCTTCATTAAAAATAAGGCGCTCATCAAAAGGAAGAAAATATACATAAATAAATGCAAGGGCGAAGGAGTTATTGGTGCCCCCCCAACATAAGAACCAGATGCCATCAAAAAAAGACCCTCCTCCAAACCACTTAGTTTGCTCCCTGCAGACAGCCCCATGGGGGTCTTTCACGCAGGGAGCCCCAGGCGGTCAGAGAAATGGGGCACGTCAAGGCTTCTAATTACTTCGCAGGGGTTCCCCCACCCCCACCACAATCCTTGGCCGTTCTCAGGTGTGGATGGCGACACTGCCAGGGCTGGTTTATCAGTGCTAAAGACAGGATCCTCCTGGGGGCCATTCACGCGACAAGCACTGCCAGGGAAACGGGCAGGAAATTAATTTATCCGACAGCAGCACTGCTCCCCCCCCATAAATAAGTAAAAAGAAAAGGCAGGGGAGATGCAGGGGAGCAGAAACAAAGCCTTGGTTCAGCCAGAGCCAGAATGCCTGGATCGAGCAGAGTAGGGGGGGGCTTGCAAAGGGGTCATTATCTGCCATTTGGGGGGAGTGCACAAACACAGCTTATTAGGAAGCCCCCAGAGGTTAAATTACCTAGAGGAAGGTGAGAAAGGAAGACATTGTTTCTGGAAAAATAACAGCCGCATTTTGTGGTGGTGGTGGTAGGGCAGAGTCTGGGCGACCCTGGGCCACTTGCTTCCCACGGGCAGGGGCAGGTTGTGCCCACCTGGCATGTTCAGAGCGGCAGGAGGGGGCTGGAAAGGGTGAGGTCCCCGTTTCAGAGGGAGCTGAGCCCTTCTTGCCTCTGAAGAGCAACCTGGGCCTGGGGCGCCCGTCGAGAGCGCTGGGGGCCGGGAGGGCCCAAAGCAGCGATGGGGTCCAGGCAGGTCCAATCGCAGGTGGGACAAGGAACGGTCCTCCCCTCCTCCCATCTTCCGGCTCCCAACTCGCAGCCCGAATCCATCTTGTTTTGTAGCCAGGCTGACAGCCGCCAGGCTGGGCCTGCTCCGCTAGCACAAAGGGCCGCCAGGAGCCGATGCTGCTGACTGAGAGGCACAGAAGCTCTGAAGCCTGTCAGAGGAACAGCCCGACGTATCCGACCGACACCCGCCTGGGCGGCCCGGAGAAGCTGCTGACACCAGGCAGCCCGTTGCCTCACGTTGTTGCCGTTCTCCACAGTTGTAGAGGCAGCCACAGGAATAGGAAGAGGTGAAAACTGCTTTCCATTTATAAACTTGCTCGCTCGTGCAAAATATGATTTCTCACCCAAAAATCAAACCTGTTAGGTGCATCTTATTCACCCACAAACACATTTAACACATTTTACCAATAGAAATGACAGGAAATCAGAACCAGTTTGTGGCATCCCCGCTTTCCATCCTGCAGCTATAAAATAGGTGCCGAATGCCACCTGCCACTCAAGTGGTAGTAAAATTGGGCAAGAGGATTATTTGGGGAGGAAATGGTAAAGTCCAAGTGAAGATGCTTAGGAAAGATCCTTGTAGGAGGCAGATGGTGCTAAGAACTTCTGTCCTTAGGAGAGCATCTTTACAAAGCCCCACAGACAGGGAGGGAGGGAGGGAGGGAGGGAGGGAGGGAGGGAGGGAGGGAGGGAGGGAGGGAGGGAGAAAGGCGGCCACCTCAGGAGGTGGAGGAGCAGGTGGGGAGGGTGTGTGGCCGGCCAGCCCTCAACGCCCCCCCCTCCTTGCGATTCCTCCTCCAGCACAGCCAAAGTCTCCTGGCCAGGAGCTCCTAATGGGGTGTGTCAGTTGTATGAACAATAGTCTCCAATGGGGGGGGCAGTCCTTTCCTTTTCATCTGCTGCTCCTGGATGGTCCTGCCCACTTTTTCGTCCCACCCCCTTAAAAATGGCTGTGGCTGGTCACGCGCAAGCTCACGGAGTCCCTGCAAGGAAAAGAAGGCAGCCTGTCAGATGCTCTGCAGGGGAGGCGAAATGCTGGACACAGCAAGGAAAGAGACACAGGTCAGCTCCTGCTACACAGGACACAAACCAATTCAATTCCTGCAGACCCAGGTCTGCAGAGCTGCTGCTGGTCAGAACTGGCAATAAACAACTGTCTGGCTCGGAAAGGGAGGCTAGACAAATCCTTGCTTTGGTGCTGCTTTGAGGAAGCCCTTCACGAGGACTAGAGCCTTCCTTGCCTTTGAAGGCAGGCTCAGAGCTCTGTGGCTTGGAGGTGAGAGCAGAGGGCCAGTGTGGTCACTTGCAGCAGCTCCCCCTTTTACACAACAGAGCCCAACAGAGATGCCCATTCGCAGGGCCCTGACTGGGCGAAGGGTGCCAGGCAGCCAATCTGAGCTGGGAGATCCAGCGGCAGAGAGGAAGTCGGTCACCTCCTCCCCCAAGCAAGCAGGGGTGGATCCATCACACCAACAGGCAATGATCCCCTTTGCAGATCAGCTTATCCTGGGGAAGAGCCCACAAGGCTGGGTACTCAAGCAGAGCCCCACAGCAGCAGCTGAGGACCACTGGCATTGGGGAGGGGGGTGGCCTTTCATTACCCACCTCGAGAGTAACAACGCCCCCCCTTCACCTGGGGGCTCTTGACGCCTCATCGACTGGGATGCTCAACAGAGCTTGCTCCAATTAATCTCTGTCCGCTCTCAGGCCTCTGCTGAGTTGTTATGCAGTCGGACAGCCTAGCAAATGTGATAAAGAAGCGAGCAAATAAATAAATAAACAGCTTGAAACAACTTTGCAATCTGTTCAGAGAACTCAGACTTTGGGGTAAACTAAAAATAAAAGCATATGGCCTCAGGATTCCTTTTCTTGGGCTTCTTTAATCGTGAAACAGGATTTAGCATGCAGGAGTGAGTGTGTGTACACACACACACACACACACACAGGAAACCCCCAAGGACAGCTGCTGGGCCCTGAAAGTCTCTCCTTTCGGCTCAAACCCCCCCCCCATGCCCAAAGAGAAGGCTGCAAGGAACTCCAGGAAAATGGAAATGGAATCAGAAAGGAGAAATAATTCTGTACAGCCTGGAAAAATGTAAGAGATGGCTAAGAGGGATAGATGGATGGATGGATATAGATAGGCAGGCAGGCTTTACCTGACATAGATTTCTTATATGCTCAATAATAAGCACAATTCCTCTTTAAAGGTTTAAGATGGTCGCCCTTCCTATCAGTACTTTACAAAAATCAAGGAAATCAGGACGGAAGAAGCGCTGTGAAGTCCCACGCCTCATAAAGGTTTCATTTGGCCTTGACTAGGAGGAAAGAATGAGGAATTTGATATCTAGGAGTTAACTCCCTTTCTGACACATCACCAATGCAGAGATCCTATTATTTCCTCCCCTTGCCTGTTCTGTTCTGTTCTGTTTGGACTCAGAAGTCCAAATGGGCAGGTACTTTTTTTGACACTAGAAATGTGCCCTTCACTAGGGTTTTTCTTCCTCAGAAACTTTCCTTGTGTGTGGGCCCCCAGCTCCCAGAGTCCCCCAGTCAACTGGTCCATTTCCCCAACTGGTCCTTCGTGGAGAGCTAACATTCCTTTTCTGCCTCCTATCTCGCAAAGACACTCGTGGTCCCCAGAGCCTGGCAGGCCTTGCAAACAGGAAAGGCAACTCTGCCTGTTCCCATGTGTGGGGCTGAGCCCCAAAGGGGGGGGGGAAGCCAAAAGGATTCCTACCCAGGCCAGCCAAACTGTGAAGGGGGGGGGCTCTTTCAAGAGACAGACCAGGCTGCCGGTCCATCACAACACACAAGGTTTATAGAAGGCGCAGCTAAAGTGCTGACTTTGCACCTCCAATAAAAGCACCAGGCGTCCACTTGGCCTCTGCAAACTATCACCTGATCTGCCTTCACTTTATAGCCCCCCGTTTTATATAGGTGGATAAATATTATGCAAAACTTTTATTCAAGGCGGGTTTAATACAACTGCTAAATCCAAAGAGTGACTTTGCACCAGACGCTGTTTATTAACTTTGAAATTATACTGCCCTTCTGCCAGGATCTCAAGGTTGTGTGCAGCCGTTTTGGGTTCAGATTCCAGATCCACACGATGGCCGAGCTGGTCCAGGTGGGGATCTGAAAAAGCTGATCTCTCCCCCCGACTTCATTCTGGGCCGGGCATGGAGGGACCCTCTGAAGGTGGTCTTGGAAAGGCCCAGGAAGGTTAAGTCCCTGAGGGGGGCTTCCTTCCTCTGCTCCCCCCTCGGTCATTACCACCCACAGACCCCTCAGGCCTCTGGAACTGACAGCCGCAGCTCCAGGGCAGCTGCAACAGGAAGCCCCCCCCCATGGCTGCCGTGGGCCAGCCACGTCCTGAGGCACAAACAGGGCTGGCACAGTTCCCAGCTTCTGACCACGGATCAAGGACGTCCACGTCCTCCTTGCAAGTTTCCATGACCTGCTGAATGCCTCCTCCCCAGGGTCCCACGTGCTTCAGCCTGGCTGGGAAAACCACGAAGAGCTGCCCCAGCTGGCTGCCCCCCACCGCGCCCTTGCCAACTGAGGTGCCCTCCCTGCCCCAATGTCCACGGCACGAGACTCGGTACCCAGACAAGAGGCCAGAGTGAGCAGGAAGGAGGGGCTTTTCTGGTCCCGAGGCCAAATGTCCAGACCGTTGTGGATCTCAAGTCTCCCATCCCGTCTGACCGCTGCTCCTCCTGGGACTGAAGAGGCAAAGGGAGGGGGCTAGGAATCCCACTGCCTGCAGCCCCCTCCCCCCAAAAAGCCTAGCCTGACTCACCTATGGGAGTCATTTCCACCTCTGCCATATGTAGCCGCTGCCTAAAGCAAATGGATTTGCCTCCCCCCTCTCAAAAGGAACCCACCGTTGCTGAGAAGGATCTTTACTGGAATCCCCACAGAATGAGGCTTCAGGATGAGAAACCCCTTCCTCAAGTGGAGGTGGAGGATTTTTATGAGAAAAAGAGAGGAGATTCAGCACATCCCAAAGGAAATCTGTCAGATTTAGCAACTGAATGGAGCTAAATACAGAATGTGTCTTTTTTTCCACGCCTCCCCCCCCCCAATTTCTTTTTCAAATCCACCATTGGTGATTTTAGTTCAGCTTCCTCACAGGAAATAAATCACTGGGTGGTATCTTTTCCGCGCACCCTTCCCTTTTAGTGGGGTGTCTCCTCAGAAGACATAAACGCTTCCTCTGCTTAAGAGAGAGAACACACACACCCGTTTAATTACAGGCTGGCGTGCCAGTTTTCTATTACACTTCAAAAAAGGGAAGCGGTTCAAAGAGGAACAATTTTAGATTAGAACAAAAAATGCTATTAGCTTTTTTACATTTTGATACACAGATGTTTTCTTTTCTGGAAGAAAAGGACTCTGCAGGGTGGTTTTTCAAGGTAGCCAGATCAGCATTAAGAAGCAAATGCAGGCTGGCTGGTGAATCAAACCAGGAGCAGCAAAAAGAAGCTGAAATCAAGGTCTGTCCCAGGGGAACAGTCCTGTATTAATGCATCACACCCCCCCCCGAATATCTCAATGCAAACATAGACTACAGATCCCATCATCCCCTAGTGAGTGATTCCCGTCTGGGCAAAGAAGGAATTTGCAGGATCAACCGCCATGAGGCTCCCTGCCCTGACAGACGCCTCTTGCGAGGCTGACCTCTCCCTGCTGCTGAACTTCCCCTCCCCATATTTACAACCGCTTCCAATTTAATCACGGCCTGCAAATTTAATTAACAGGCTGTGTTTACCCCTTCAAAATATCTTGTTAGCGAAGTTGTTACACCAGAGTGCCAAGCTCTCTCGGAGACACAAGATGCCAATGCCAAGACGTTTCCCCCTCCCCCGGTCAAAAAAAAGCCAATCACGGCAACAGTTTCTCCTGGTCCAGCTGCCCCAAAGCAGCCATAATCTGGCCGCAATACGAAGAGCAGCCATAAAATGGGAAGGGCGGTACAGACATCCTAGCCGTACTGATAGTGACAAAATAAGAGAACACCACTTGCGTGATATTAACATTGGGTCAACTAGAAGTTCCTAATTCTTCTAATTCTTGTGGTGACCTTGGGCCACTTCCTCTTTTTTAGCCCAACCTACTTCGCCAGGTGGCCGTTATGGGGATGGAAAAGGGCAGCCACTTGCGGCTGACGCAGCCTCACCTCTCAAGCCAGGAGTGGTCAAGAGCTCAGCTGGGCGACCGGCCTTGAAAGAGCCTCTGTGCAGCTGCCAGAGACCCCCAACCACTGGGCCCCAGCTGCAGTTCAACGCCCAGCCTGTCCCCAGCTTTCGGGGCAAACAGCAACTCCGCGGACTCAAATCTATGGGGAAGAACCTTTTTTTGCAGCTGACGGGCGCTTCCCTTCAGGGGCTGGCAGAGGCCCTGGCGCCCAGGCCAGAGTCACACAGCAGGCTGAGCCCACTCCTCACAAGCCGCATGGCAGCTCACCACAGGACCTGAAGTCAGGCTGCCCCGGGGCGCCCATGCCAGCCACCGACCGACCAGGGAAGCCTGGCTCACCAAGGAAAGGCAAGAAGGGACACAGGGCACCCCCCACCAGGGAAGACATATTCCTGGGGCCCAGGAAGGGGGAGGGAGCCAGGAGACCCCTGCCCCTCCCAGCCACCAACCCTTTCTGCCTCCTTCCCTGCACAGCAGAAACTTCTTCAGGGGCAGGATACGTCCCCTCCGTCGCTGAGACTCGAGCGGAGGAAGAGGCTTCTGAGCGGGCAGAGCACAGCTTCCCTCCGGATCCAGCGGAAGGGAAGGGTATGATTCCGGGCGGGTGGTGGTGGTGGTGGTGGTGGTGCCGGCTGGCGGGATATTCTTGGCCACCTGACTATTCATGAGAGCCAAACCCCCCACACCCCCAAAACTACCTTTCTCCCTGGAAAGAGGTTGACAAAACTGCTTCCTTGCTTTGCTTACACCGAATGGAAATATGAGAGAAAAAAGCAGAGTTGGAAGAGTAGGATAAGGGAGCCCGTCCTACCTCGCAGGGCTAGAGGAGAGAGTATTCTAGGCCTCTTCCTGGTCAGTTCTGGCCCCCAAACTAAGAGGCAACTAAGATTCAGCAACGTCTAGGTCTTGCATGTAACTCCCAAGGGGGCCTGAGGCCCTTTCCAGCCTTGACCTTTGACCAGGTGTCTCTGCCTGGGGGGGCACATGGGATACCTTTCCTGACTCTCTTTTCCCTTTAGAAAACCGGTGGGGAAATGTGAGCGCCCCTCCCTCGGAAGGCAGCCTATCCGCTTCTTAACAGACAATTTAAAAAAGATTAAAAGGAGCAGAGAGCGAATCAGTACTAAAGTGCTAACAGCCTTTTCTGCAGCAAATGATGGAGGTCAATGGGTAGGGGGCTTCCTGGCGGCAAAGCCCCCTCCAGCCACCCTTCATAGGGCTCAGAACAGGAAGAGTTCTTTGCCATTTTGGCAAAGGTGGCATCAGGCTCCTTCCCTCCAAGATCGCTGGCAATCCCTGGGGGAAGGTCCAAGACCCCTGCAGGTCTGGACGTGCAAAGACCACTGCCTTCCAGGGCCTGATGACCCCCCCCCTCCAACCAGCTGTGCCCCACAGGCTCAGTGGGGAAACTGGAGCCCCTGAAGGCCGCTCCTGGCCTGCCTCACCACCTCCCTCCCACAGGCGCCAGTTGCAGGTCACAGAGGAGAGCTCAGGAAAGAGTGGGAATGCCGGCCTCCAGGTTGTCTCCCTCCCCCGCAAGCCCCCTTCAGCTGTGCTGGGGAGTCCCCCCCCCCAGCCCAGCACAGAGCCAGTTCTCCCGAGGAGGCTGCTCCCGGTGGTTCCCCAGCCCCCCTCTTGTGCCAGTGGGGCTGAGCCTCTTCCCCCCATCCCTTAGCTCCACAACCATTTCCTTGGTTAACGTTTGCCTGCCGTGGGCACAAATCACTCTCCCACACACATTTTTACAAGGCTGCCTGCTAACAAAACGCTTTCCCCAGAAGCCCCAGCAGAGACGGCTTCATGGCTCCATCTGCCAAGTCCCCCTCGCCGCTTCCCCCCCCCCGCCACAAATCCCAGGAAGACGTGATTTCCTAAGCAGATTCAGACTTGTTACTAGAAAGATAAACAACGGAGGGACACATCGTTTAATTCGGTTCCAAGCAAGGACGCCACACAATTCGGCCGGCAGGTCCTCCCGATTCCTGGGCGGGGGGGGGGAATCCCTCACCTCCTACCACTTCCCCAGCAGCTCTTTTGCACGCTGGTCACTGTCACCGCACTGGCATTTGGGGAGGGGGGCAGCAAGTAGTCCGATGCTGCCGCCGCCGCCGCTTCCACCGAGAGCCTCGCGCCCCATGACGTCATCTCTCCAACCCTTCTCTGCACAATTCCCGCCCCCCCTCGGGGGCTCCTAGCTGTCCCTCCGAAGAGCCCCCCCCGGCCTTTAAGGCAGCTCCGATGCAGCCCCCCGCACGCCCAACCTGCCCGCCCGGAGCCCCGGCCGCTCTGCCGGCACAGCCGAGCTCCAGCAGCGGCCCCGGCGGGGTCTCGCCAACCAGTCCGGCGGAGCCAGCGCCCCCCCCCACGCCGCCGCCTCTCTCGGCCCACGGCCCGGTCAGCGGGGAAGAGCCGCGAGCCAGGAAGGAGGCAGGCAGCGCTTCCCCGGCTCCGCCCGGGACCACAGGCAGAGCAGCCCGCCAGCGGGCGGGCGGAAGAGCGCCGGGCCCAGCAGTCCGCCAGCAGAGCCCCCGGCCGGATTCAGGGTCGGCCAGCGAGCGGCGGGTCCAGGGCAGCCCCGGACCGCCTCCCGAGAGCGCGGCGCAGAGATCAGCCCGCCGGACAGCCTCTCCGGGAGGCGCCGCGCGCAGAGCAACCCCCTGCCCGCCCCGTCCCCTCCGGAGGGCCGCCGGCCGGCGCTTACCTTGCAGGCTGGGCTGCGCGGGGTCCGGGCCGCCTCCGCCCGCGGCCATCTCGGCGGCGCCGGGAGGGCCGTCGGCGCTGAGCTCGGCCAGTCTGCGGCTGGCGGCGCCCAGCTCGGCTCGCAGGGCGCTCACCTCCTGCCCGGCCGCCTGGAGCGCTCCGTCGATGCGCAGCGCCAGCTGCTGGTTCCCCTCCATCATGCCGGCGATCTTGGCCTGCGGGGGGGAGAAGGCGGCAGGCTCAGCCGCTGCAGCAGCCGCCGCATGGCGCGCCCGGCCCCGCCGTCTCCGCCCGCCGCTCCCGGGGCCGCGAGCCCGCCCGCCCGGCGGCTGGGGCTGCACCCGAGGCCGGCGGCGCGGCTGGTAGAAGCGCGGCCGGGGCGGGAGGCGGCGGGAGAGGGAGCGCGGCGGGAGGGGTGGTGGTGGAGGAACCGCTCGCCCCGCCCCGCCCCACCGAGGCCCCTCCTCCGGCCTGGGCAGAACAGCGGCCGCCACTCCCCCCGCCCGGCGGCCCGACCTCCCCATAGAATCCCCATAGAACCAATCCTAATAATTCATACCATAAACGCCTGGCGTTTGTAGCGGCCAGCTAGCAAAGGGCAAGTCAATGTTTGGCAGCAAGATGCCAGGTAGCTGGCAGAGGGTTCCCTGTCCTGGGGCCAGAGGATGACAGAGGGAGAGCCACAGCTGGCCCAGAAGGTGCGGGTCCTTAAGGAACAGCTGCTGCTGTTGTATAGAGTCCTCCCCTCTTATTCACACAACCCCTGGCCTTTAAGGGATCCTGTTTGTAGGGGAAAGAAAATGCCCCCCTCCCCGCTTAGCAGGGCTACCACAGAAATACTCTTGACGCCATCAACCAGCAGCATGTGAGACCCAGTTAAATGTAACCCTGATCTGCGTTTTCTGAGTCTCAAGCAAGGAAGCCCACCAAACAGGCTCAGTTCAGCCTAGGACGGTGCAGCTCTCAGATGCCCAAGGAAGAGCTATGCCAGGTGTGGCTTCACACTAGCACTAAATGTCAGTCAGGAAAACACAGCGTGGCAGTATTCACACAACAGGCTTAACCCGGTCAGGAAAGACTCACAGCTGCACTTGCATAATGTGCAACGGTTGAGGTTTTGTGTAAATTATGAGCCCTTGTGCAAATGCAGCCTGGCACCAAAACAAAAAGTTGTGCAAGGAAAGACTGTTCCTGCGATATGTGGTGCCCAAATGGCCAACCTGTCGCAGCCGGTGGAGACGGTGCACATCACGCAAAGCGCTACAAGGAGGGCACATCCCTCGGCTTCGTTTTCTCTCCGGCTTTCAGCATGTTGGGTGCCGTGAGCCCTACCGCCCCCTTGCTTGCTGGCTGGGTGTGTCCTGGCTGGGGGTCTCTAAGACCCCCTCTCCTGAGTGAGTGCATGTAATCCTCGCAAGGCTGCCTCAAATGGCCATGCTTAATGGGGTGGGGTACAAGAGTGAAAATTATCAAATGCATCGCGTTAGCTGGCTAATTCCATTTTAATTAAGCTTACATTGAGATTAAATGAAAATACATCAAGTTCAGGTTTTGTCCCAGATCTCCCCATTGAAGAGAGCTGCCCTCAACGGCCACCGAGAAGATGCTGGTGGGCACCAGGATAATTGCCTTAATCCGCCCCCCTGGTTTCAGTGGAGGGGGATTATTCTAAGTTTTACCCACCTGCCCCCTCCCCTTTCTCTAGGTTGGGCCAATCCGAGGGAGTCTTCCGGTGCGGGGGGGGGGTGATTTGTATCCAAGAAAGGGTGGCATCACCTAGCTACTTTCACGCCCCTGGCGTGCCAGGGAGGCCAACCTGGCCAAAATGACTTGTCAGACTTAAGGCTGAAAAATAATACAACACTAAAATCCCATCAAACAATCCTGAGATGCAGTTGGGTCAATGAACGCATCTATTTTAATTAATTTCAAAAATGAAAGGTTTTTGGGGTCCTCTATAATTTTTGGCCTGTGTCAGATGCAATGCTGGGCCATTGTCACTCCCCAATTGCTACCGAAGGGGTCTCCCCTCCTGCCAGCCTCCTTGGACCAGATTTATTTGCGTTTATTCCATAAAATCTTAATGATTCCGTAACTCATCATTTGGTGCCGTGGGGCTTTTTTTTGTTTTTGCCTATTATTTTACCTATTATTAAGTTTTGCTCCGGTGCATGAAAGGAAACACGAAATCTAAATCTAAATCTTAGCTTGTTCTCCTGCCACAGAGCCACAGCAAATAAGCCGTCCTGTTGCACCTGCAGCTCATCTTCCGCAGGGTCCAACCTCTCTGTCTGCAGCTTCTCAGCCAGCTTGGAAGCTGCTCACACACAAACACACACCCCGAAAGGCCTAACAGCCTCCCCAGATTCTGCAGCAGATCGAGCAAAGCCCCCCCTCGTCCTCTCCTCTCTGGTGTTTCCATAGAAATGAATGTTGGTTTCCATCTGCTTCTGCCGGAGCCAGCTCACCTCGGCCAAAGAGCTGCTGGCTGCCACCACACACCCCCCCAGCCCCAGGCAGCCTGCAGAGAGACCCACCTCCTGGCCCCAGAAGGGCCTAGTGCCGGCTCCCACTGGGCTGAGGGGTGGCACAGGGTGCAGGAGTTGGGCCGCACAAATGGAGCTGCTAAATAGTCCCCCCTCCCCTGTCAGCTAATAGGAAGATTTCAGTAATGAAGACAAATAGATCAAAGTGTTCCCCCCCCAACATCCACCCCGCCTCCCTTCAATTCTATTGACAATCCTCTAAGTATACCAAGAAGCCAGGTTGGCTCCCCTCTGCCCTCTCTGCTTATACTGGCACCTTTAATAATTAAAAGAATCAAAAATAGAGAAGAAAACCATTTTTGTTCTGGTCTCCAGAAGCAGAAAAGAAACAAAAAGTCAGAATCACAGAGGACTGAATATAAACCATGATGCAAGTAAACCACTCCTAAACCAAGCCCACCACAGGTTTTACAGCGTGCTTGGTTACAATAAAACTTTTTAAATCAATTTATTTATTTATGGGATTAAATAGGGATTTATTTACTGGAATTAAATTAATCGGGATTAAAACAGGCTCTTGAGCCCCCTGATAATTTAGACTGTGTGGTTTCCAAATCTTTGTATATCTCTGAAATACAAATATGATACTGTTTGTTTGTAACAGGACATTCTCGCTAATACATCATCCCTGCTTAATAAAGCCCGCCCACCCCCCAAAAGGTTGGCATGTGATGGGGGGCCCGGCCTTCTCTCCTGCTTGGGAGGCTTCAGTTGGCAAATGGCCTGTTTTGATTCTCATGGAAGGCCATCTTTGCAGAGTCCTTTAGCCTTCCTCCTCCCTCCCTCCCTTTTTTAACTCATGTGCCACGTCTTTGGTACAAAAGGCCCAGGTTGCCTTGCTGCAATTTACTGGCTGTCCAGACGATAGCAATGAACATATTTTAGGTGAAGAAAAACAAAAGACATAGAATCAAAACAGGCCATTTTTTGTTTTTCTTCACCTAAAATATTTTCAGTATCATATTTATATTTCAGAGATATACAAATATATCTGGAAGGGACCTTGGAGGTCTTCTAGTCCAGCCCCCCCCCGCTCAAGCAGGAGGACCTATACCAGGGGTGGGGAACCTGGGCTCTTTTATGACTCGTGGACTTCAACTCCCAGAATTCCTGAGCCAGCCATGCTGAGGGGAAAGGGGGAGGTTTCCAAGCTGAGCCAGGCTGGCTCAGGAATTCTGGGAGTTGAAGTCCACGATTCATAAAAGAGCCCAGGTCGCCTGTCCCTGGGCTATACCGTCTCAGACTGGGGGGTGTCAGGGCTGAATCCACACGGACCTCAGGGCAGGCCAAATGCTCGGCTCCTCCCACAACTATCGCCCTTGAGGGCTGCCTGAGAAGCGGCACCAAAGGAACGCGAAAGGGCCGAAGAGGAGAAACAGGAGCTCCCTCCGAGCGCAGAAGCCCAGCGCCAGGCGAAGGAGAGGCAGCCACCGGGAGCAGAGCAGGTGAGGAGGAGAGACGTAGCCCCCAGCCTCGGACATTCCCCCGCTGGTTCCAGGACCATGGAGAGCAGTCCGAGTAATTCCCCCCCCCCCAGCCCCTGCCCCAGACACGTTTCCCCCAGAGAAGATTCAGGGCTGTTCTTGGCTTCAGACAAAGATCCACCCTTGGGGCAGGCAATGCGGGATCCCCTCTGCTTTGGACTGCCTCCACCTGGGCCCTGGGCCCTCCTAAGGCAGGTTTCAGAGCATCCACTGCTCTGTCCAGAACCAGCTGGATCCGTTTTCCTCAAAGGGCCATAATTCCCACACGGAATAAATAATAACGCTTCAGCTCCCTTCAGCCTCCGTGCCCATTTTCAGAGGCCCAACCTCCGCTATGCATTTCTCTCCGGTTTTTTTACTGCTCTGTCATCTCGGAAACAGCCCGAAGAGGCGAATTTGCATTTCAGATCGTTTGTTGTTATGACAACACAGGATAGATTTCCCTCCCCCCCATTTTCCTTTTTCTGGGCTTTTGAACTACTCATCATCATCATCATCATCATCGTTCACATTATGGTGTACAAGTAAAATTTTAAAATCTGCCCTTGCCCGGAGGATGCCTATTTTCCTGTGCCTAGGACAATGGAAAGCAGAGAAAAGGAAAATAAACATCACACACACACACACACACCACGGGTGGGCAGGGGACGTGAGGTGGGAAATGTGGCTGGTGCAGGGATAACAAGACAGACACCCCGTCCTCTCCAGCCAGAGACAGGGCCCTTTCCGGAAAGCCCAACCCGGGCAGGGCTGTGGCGAAGCCTTCCTGCTCTCTTGTGCCCACAGAAGCAACAGGCTCTGTTTTTAAAGGTGGGGAGGGGGCTATAGATCCTTAGGGCAGGTGGGTTCTCCTCTGAGAGCCACCTACAGCCATGATCTCTTGCGGGTCTAGCAGGAGGACAGCCTCCTTCCGTCAGACCGAGCCGCCCCCACAGTGGCTCCAGCCTGAGTTCTCCAGAAGCTCAGGCAGACACTACCAAGGAGTGGAAAAGGAGCATCCGTGAGGCTGGATCTCAAGGTGAGGCCTGCAGACCAGCTGGATCCCTCACCCAGCAGCAGTGTGGCTGCCCATCCGCTAACCCTTTGGGTCGAAGAAACGGGTGCCACCCACATCCCTCTGCCTTTGTTTCGACTACTTGCTCACGGGTGGCGATTTTGAAAAAAAGGATTTAAGAGCCGTTTAAAAAATTTTAGAAACTCATTTTTAAGTACAATGTCCAACCTATGTCTATTTGGGGTTACAATTTTTTGGCAAATCCATCCCAGTTATGCAAATATATCCTTCTAATGTATGCCATAATGCATTTATGTACATGGCTTTTATAAATATTTGCATTGCTGTGCAGATATTTTTAACACACACACACATGCATGCATGCTTACACACACACATACGGTATACTGTACATACACTGTATACATATAATTTTCAGAATGCTGGACTAGCTGTAGTGGGTCTTTTAAACTCATCTCTGAGGATTTCATTGAAATTTCAGCTTTTGTTGCAATTTATTTTTTTGCATTAAACTGAATGATTAAAAACACAGAAGTATATTTCGGCACAATATTAACCTAAAATCTTACATAAACCTATCCAGAAACCAGCCCCGCTCTCTCAAGGCATCCAAGTCCCGGATTCCCCTCCAGGGCATCCGGCAAAAGAGCCACTGGAAAGAAATCCTATTCTACTCCAGGCAGCTACTTTCAGGGAAGCTGTGGGACCTGCAGCCTGACAGACCTTTCACTGCAAGGATTTTCCCGCCCCCCCCCCAAATTCACAAATAAATCACCCCTTTTGGTGCCACAATTTTCTTTGCATCCTTTATTAAAAATAAACCAAACCATCAGAAAGTTTCACTGGAACTAAAGACATCACTATCCTTACCGAGTCTTTTCTATCTGAAAAATCACAGGACTTGATATTCCCTTTTTTTTAAATTAAGGTGGCAAATGTCTCTGACAAATTAATCAAGGTAATCTCTCTCCAAACACTGTGATTTATTCTAGTGGCCTTAATTAGATCTTGATGGCCAACTGTGAAAATTAAGGCCTGTAATTCATTAGTTGTGGCAACGTGCTGATGTTTATTAACCTCGTGGCTTCAAACCCAGAACATTTCATGTTTTCAGGCATCTTCAGAAAAATCTCCCTGGTATAACACATTCCCAGATTGTATTTGCTCCTTCTGCGCTCCAGGCGAAAAATATTCAGGGGTAGAACAAATCAAGCCAAATGGACGATCCCTGTGCAGGTGGGCCCCACTTTGAAAAGAAGAGCCTGTGGTCCCCAAATCCCAGGAGACATCTCAGCCAGTACAGAGGGACACTGGGTGGTCCTGTTTTTGTTTCTTTCAGCTGAGGAAGAGTGAAGAAAAGGAGATCTCTTCCCCAGGAAACTGCTGCTTCCCTTCCCTTCCCTTCCGAAGCTAATGGTTAGAGCTTACAACGCCCCATGCTTGTAGGCCAAGAAAACAGATTGCTCTCTTCCTCTTTTCCAGCAACACATGGGCCAACCAGGGCTGAACAAAACTACAAACCATGCCAAAATTAAACCGCAACAATCGGAGGGTTCCCGCGGGATCAACCTCGCTTCCCAAGACCAGCATCCCCATCCAGGAACCCAGCTTGGCCTGTGCAGAGAAGGGCCTCCCACCGGCGCTTGAGCCATCGAAAGCAATAGAAAGAAGGCAGCTTGGATCTTCCCGTGAGCCTCCACCGCCCCACCCCACCCCACCCCTGCCCTGGTTTAGGGCAGGCAATGGATCTAGACCGGAAGCAGATTCACCTGGTCCCACCTGAGCACCTACTAAAACCAAGGGGGAGAGAACAACAGCTGCCTTTTACAAAGGAGGGGCTGGTTGGGGGCTGAAAAGGTCCTGGAGCTCTGGGGGAACAGAGCTGATTGTGGCTTATTCGGAGAGACCTGGACTTGGCAGGGTGAGTGAATCCCGGATGCTGTGGGGGAGGGGGAGCCTCTTATGAGATCCACCAGTCCCGCGGAGGTGAGGGGGCTTACCTGGGCGTCCATGAGGAGCTGGGTCATGAGGGACATGGACCGTCGCAGGGTGTTGCTCTCGCCAGGCAGGAAGGCCCGCTGCTCATCCTCCTCCAGCGCCCGGGCCTTGTGGACGAGGAAGTCCGAGATCTGGTCATTCAGCGTGCGGAGTGACTGCAGGGCTGAGAAGGAAGGGAGGAAGGAAGGAAGGAAGGGGGGGAAGAGGGTCACGTTCAGTGAGTGGCAGCTGGGGGGAGGGAACCCAGCAGAACCCTCCATATTGCGCACCCTAATCCTAACCCCTCCGCCAAGGGGGCTCAGAAGGCTTAATGGTCCTATCCAAGGGAAAGAGCACGGAAGGCAGGTGACAGCTTCAGATCTTCATGTCCTTGACCAGTGGAGAACTTTCCTCCTTAAAACAGAAAGAAGAGCCCCTTGGCGAAGGATCTTGCCTGCCTCCCGTGTAAATGAGAGAGAACTGGCTCTCTGGAGTAAAGGGCCAACTTTAACAGCTGTCTTGCTGCAGAGAGGAAATGCATTTCTGGTCACCGCTTGAATTCAGAAAAAAACAAGAATTCACCTGGCAGGTGGACAGGTTGTCCCTTGAAACCAGAACTGTTTTTCCTTTGTAAGGCCAGAAGGGAACGGGGCTTCTTCCAGGCAGCCTCTGTCTCCCCCTCCTGGTGCTCTCTGGCCCCTCACCTGCCCCACTGGAAAAAGCCACCTTAGCCGTATCCGGGAGATGATCATGGCAGAAGAGCTGTACGTGGTTCTGATCTGCGCTTCACCGCCAGCCCCACTGGTCAGTTTTTGAAAGGGAGTGTCCAGAGTCTCTTTTGAAAGGGAGTGTCCAGAGTGGTTTGGCTAACAGCAAATCTCTGTTTTTCCTTCAAGTGCACCCGAGGATCTTTCCCTCTGATCCTGGCTAGTTCTTTTGACTGCAAGTATATCCAATCCTATTACTCTACGTTCTAAATATATCTCCCCCAAAGCTCCCTGCAAGATTGCAAAGCAGGACGCCTTGATCTTTACAGGAAAAGGCAGGAGTCAGGTAGTCAAGACTTCGCGCCTGCAGCGACCGGTGAGTTAATGCAAACACCATCTCTCCTTTGCCTGTTCAGCACGTACGAATCCAAGCCTGCCCTGGCCTTCTGCTGAAACCTTCCTCAGGTGCCTTTGCCCACCATGGAAGGAAGGCAAAGGATTTTTCTAATAGCTTGTATTAGCAAAAGAAACACTTACTCATTTAGGAATCTATGCTGGTTAAAAAAAAGTTCATTGTCAAGTATTTTTAATTGCCGACTGGATTTGTGTCATGATGTAGCTGAAGACAAGGCAGACCACTTTTAAACAAAGCCGGGGAAAAGTGAGGTTTTGTCTAAGTCCTGAAACAAGCCCACTAATTCTGTTTTTTCAAATAACTGCACAGGGTCCCGGGAAACCCTTTTTCTGCAGCCATCTGCTTTCGGCCCTGAAAGACCAGGGGCAGCAAAGGGCCCTTCTAGCAATTGCCGTCTGACCCAACTCGTCTGACCCAACTCGCTCCCTCTTCCAGGCCAGCCACACGGCATCTTCTCGGCTGGCCCCACCGACTCTTCCAGCCAGGGAGACCGAAGGGCTGAGCTGCAGCAAGGCAGTCAGGAAAGCAGCCAGCTCCACCCAGGCCTGTTCTGAATCGGCACGTGCCCCCCGGGCTGGCAGCTTTCTGTTCTGCCAACTCACAGTTGCCCTCCCGAAAATAAAACAGCATAAGGGGAAAAAGAAAAAAGAAAAAAGCAGGCCTCTGCTGCGCCTGAGCACCCTTTGGCTCTTTCTCTGGGGCCGGGACGAGGGAGCCGTGCCCGGTCCCTCTCCGGCCTCCCTGGCTTCCCCCTGGGGGGAAAATCTTTCTCTAGGGGCCAAACGGCTGCGTGGCCAGCCAAGGAGGAAGGGGCCAAAGCCTCCAAAGGAAAACCGTGGTGGGCATCACCCTGGCGGGGATGGGCGTTGAGCCTGCTGTCCTCCGGCCAGTCTAATTAGCCCCACAAAAGTGGCAACAGAAACCCCAACGTTGCTTTCCATGTTCAGGAAACAAAAATGGCCCCTTGAGGCCACAAGTGCCTTGCACCAGTTCCTCTCGAGCAAGTGAGGGGGGGAGACCCTCTTTCGGGCCCACAGGGCCAGCCACGCTTAGCACGGCTGCCTCCGTCTGAGCCAGCCTGGCTGCCCTGGGGGGGGGCTGCGTTTGAGCAGGAGCTGGGAACTAAGAGCGGCTTCCCTGCCAGAGGTGACGGACGGCCTCCCTTTTCCCTTCATTCCTCCTCAGCCTGGCTCCCCACCTGGATGCTGCTAGAGAAACGGAGAGAAGAGGCGAGGGAGCCCTTCTGGGGCCCATTTTGCAGGGGAGCCATCGGTCGGCCGGGGGACCGCAGTGGAGTAAACATGAGGAGCAGCGTCTTCATGGTGAGAGCTGCTGGGCCAGGAGCAGGGATCCCACGTTTCAAGAAGAGTGGAGGGAGGACTGGGTTCCCCCTGAAAGGATCTCTTACACAAACATGCACACACACACACACACACGCACACACACAGAGGCCTGTTTGGTCAATTCTTCATTTCAGGCCACGTTATCCTGCTCCCCATTTCCCCTCCTTTGCAGAGCAGCCAGACAGACAAAAATGGAAGGGGACAGCCTAGCCCGGCATCTGGATGTGCCATGATTTGAACCTTGAGCAGGAACCAGCTGGGTCAGAGCAAGGAGTGACCACAGGCCTCAGAGGAAGCCGGAGCCAAACAGTTGCCTCTCCCAGATCCCCCTCCAGCTTAGACCAGCATCCCCCCAGCATCCTGCTGGGTCACCCAGGAAACTGAGCCCGTCGTCCCCTCTGGAGAGACTAGGAGGAGGTGAGGGACTTGAACCAGCAACATGATAGGCTGGGATCCTCCAGTCTGTCGGACTTCAGTTCCCATCAGCCTACATGCCCAGCAGTATGGGACGGATGATCCACAACATCCTTCCCACCTAGAAGGACAGAAACCCAGAAATCTCCTGGCTGGTTCAGGGCCCTCGGCAAGGACAGAAAGGGAACTTGAACAACAGCTACAACAACAACAACAACAACAACAACAACAGCAGCAGCAGCAGCAACCACTCCTTTTGGCTCAGATGTGCTCTGGGTCCCTCGTCACACAACCAGCCTTCCTTAAACAAAACAAGTCCACATCTCTGAGTCGCAGTTCTTGCATCCAGTGGCCACCCTGATTTTGAACACGCCTCAGTGCGAGATCCTGCACAACAAGGCAGACCGACAAGAGTGTCTGTGGGTGTCATTCATCTCTGCCCTGTTTTCGTGGAGAATGTTTTTGTTGGCCCACCTCCACCTCTGAACCAGCATTTCCCCCAAACCTGGGACTTCCGCAATGCTCCTCTCGGAGAGCTCATTCCCTTTCAGGGCTTTGCAGCAGGACAGACCCCCCACCCCACCCCCACTCCTCTTACCTGCCTCCAGAAGTTGACACTGATGACCAAAGACTTGTGAGAAGGTGACCGGACTGGTGGTATCCACAGACGAGGCCTCCATGGCTTTGGCAAGTCTCCTAGCTTAGTTGTGGGGTCTCTTCCGAGGGCCAGGTGTTCCCCCCTCCTCCTCCTCCTCTCTGGGGAAGCAAGTGGGCTGGAGACCAACCACCCTGGGGGGCAAGGGGGGGCAGGTTCATCTCTGACCTGATAGTGAGAGACCTCCCAAGCCCCGGAGACCTGTCTTCCTCAGCGCTGGGGTCAATTTCAGAAGCTCCCGGATGACCCAGTCAAACTCTTTTTTCCTTCCTGTGAAAACTTGGCGATTCTCCCCCCCTCCCCCCCCCCCCCGGTCGGGAGACCAACTCTTCTCTCGTGAAGAAGCTTTGCAGGACCCTTCCCCTCTTCGCCTCCAGGGCTCCTCTGGCAGAGCCAACAAGCCAACCAGTCCTCCCCCTCCCCACCCAACAGCGTCAGGAAGCCGGCCAGCGTCCTCCTGGGTCTGGTTCCCAGGAACTGTTTTCAGGAATCCTTGCTGAGACCGAATGGTGCTCATCAGGACGCTGATGGTGGCTGACCGTTTGGGATGGAGCCTGATATAAAGAGGGGGGGGGAGTCTCCTCCTCCCCCCTCCGGCCCCCGCTTACCTAATGCATCTCTCTGGTCCTCTCAGTCGGTCCCCCTTTCAAGCTTTGCAGCTGAGCCCCTCGCCCGGCACCAGCCGCCTCCTCCTCCTCCAGCGGTCCAGTCTAGTCTACGCTCCGGCAGTCTGCTGTCCTCCCTCCCTGGGCTGAAAGAGGGGAGGGGCTAAGGCGCATCACTGCTGACGTCGCCCTCCTGCAGTCTCTCCTCCCAGGCTGGTCGCGCAAAACACCCTCCTGAAAACGGGAGGGGAGGGGAAGTGGTCCCCGGTGCTCCAAGACCCCCATCGTCAGCGGGGTCATGCCCTGATGCAGAGGCCTGTCTCTGCCCTCCTGCCTCCCTTAACCCCCCCTCCCATCCACCCCCCTCTCTTAAACCGGAGGGAACACTTAAAGGGTAGGGCTAGCTGGTGTCTATGGGTCTAGTAGCTGGTGGGAGCTCAGTATCCTGGATTCCAGGGAAAAGACAATTTTTTGCTAGTAAACACAGGTGGACCCTCCGCTGCTGATGTGGAAGCGGCCAAATGTTGTGGGCACATCCATCTGCAAAGTCAAGCCTGGAATGTTGGACCAAAGGAGTTGAGACCCCCCCCCCCCAAATCCAGCCTTCCCTCGAGGAAGAAGCCCCAAATCAAAGCAGGGAAAGGCTGTCTGGTATCCGCGTTTAGGGAACGTCTTCTTGCGACGCCCCTTTGGCTACATGAAAAGTGCAATTTTTTTCTACCCCTCCCCAGGTCAGCCCCTCTGACGCCTTCTCTTTCCTTGCCAGGTTCGACCTCTCCTGATCGTTGTCTGTGTCTGGTTTGGAAGGGGAGATCTGAGCAGAGCCAGGCGGAATGGATGGAAAGCAGAGTTCTCCTGATACAAGGCTGACCTTACAGGCGTCCAGATGTTCTCCTGAGGGTTTCCAGATCCGTGTGTGCCTCTTTTCCAGCCTTGCCTTCCCTTGGGATCAGCACAACTGCAAGTTCACTGGGAGGCTTTCAGGTTCAGCTCTCCTGCCTCCGAGGCCGCATCAGCCTGTGAGGAAGGGAAAATCCCCCCACCCCACCCCCGTTTCTGCAGAGGAACCATCTTGCACCCAAGTGAGAGCTGTCTTGAGGAAGAAGAGCCTCCTGAGCTGGCTGCCTGGAATGGAAGTTGAGTCAGTTCTTCCCTCCGCGAGGCTGCACGGCTGACCCTGGCCCTCCTCTTCTCAGTGGGCAGCTGGCTGGCTGCCAATTCGGATCCTGCTGACATGACGTCCCAAAACAATGACAAAACTTTTTGTTTTGTATGGCAAATTGGAAATTTTAATGTTTTAATAGAATAGTCTTTGCATCACTCTCCAACAAGAAAAAAAAGAGGGGGGAAATGAACTACAGAACAGCAAACTTTAATACCATCTTCAGATGAAAGACCCTCTCCTCTCTCCCACAGAAACAAATGTAAAATGTAAATCACATATAATACAACTGAAGTGTCAAAAACAATTTAAATAATTTTAAATATTTTATCCCCCTTTTCCAAAGTTGCTACGAATGCTTTATACAACTGTTGGGTGTTGATGTCCCCCATAAGTCAAGAGGAAGAAACGCAACCAAAAGACAGATAGATAAAAGGGAATGATAGCAAGAGGCATGAAGTCACCAAAACAATATCAAAACTTCAAATTTTAAGAGGTAGATCACTTTTCTTTTTTAAGTCAAGGACAAATAGTTTTGAAAAATGGGGGGCGGAGTCAAATGAAGCAACTGCTGTTCACCCAAAGGGAAAGGCAAGGTTGGAGAAAAAGGAGCCACCTCTCCGGAAAAAGAGGGGGGGGAGATTCAGTTCTGCTTTACAACAAGGGGAAGGAGGGGCTCTTGCCCCCTCTGCTGCCAGCCCCCCCAGATGTAGGGCGTCTCTTGGGGGCTGCACCATCTTCTGCGAGGAGCTGGTCCTTCACCACAAACTGCGCACGTCTTGTCCAGCCCAGGGGAATTTGGGATAGGGAAACCTTTGATCCACCGACGTCCCTCCTGCTCCCCCAGGGAGTGAAAAGCAGCGACTGGCACCAAACCTGGCGGGGAAGAGGCTGAGGAGGAGAGGGAACACGGTCCCTGGCGGTCTTTTCGTACTGGCTGGCGTGACACAAAGGCCTTCGCAGACTGGGTGACCAAAACTTACTTTAGGTGCCGTGTGTGAACAGTTTGTCATCCCTGATACTCGCTGGGGGCAGTCTGATGAGCGTTGCTCCCAGCAGGTTTGGCAAGCCCCCCCCCCCCGGCTGAGTTTTTATCTGCTTCCCTCCTTACTGCGCCAGGTAAAGCCAGGTGCCCAAGCAAGAAGCCCAAGGGTTGAATTTGCTCCCGAAGAGCTTGACCAAGTCCTTTGTAAAAATCCCAGGGCTGCCGGGGAGGGGGGGCGAGGAGAGGAGCAACCACATGCCTGTAGCTAAGAATCGCTGGGCTTGGCTCGTTGGGAGGGCAACCGAGGCCGGCTCTGGGGCGAACGCATCAGCAACCACCTGCTGCATCCTCGCTTCTGCCTCTGGGAGGCCGGAGCCTCCACTCTCCAGCCGCTGCTGCAGTGCTGGACATCAGGCGGGCCGAGCCCGACCAGGAAAGTCTCATTTACACGTTTGGGGGTTTCATCTTCTCAAAGGAGGCTCCTGCAGGGGAGAAAGCAAAAGCTGTGATGTGGAAAAGGGGGGAAGCAAAGAGAGACGATGGATGAGAACAAGCTTTCTCCCCCCCTCCCCCCCCCCCGTTTGGCAGTTGGACGATGCCCTGCTTGGATCAGGAGAACCACGGATGGCTCGTGCCAAGTCCAGCATTAACAAGAACGGGAACCCACTGAGGACTGGCACCTCCAGGCTGAAAAACAAGCTTTTAAGGCTGCCATTTGCAGGGGGCTGCGTCAGCCAAGGACCCACAATGGCGAGAAGGCCTCGGGCACAACAGGGCAGGAGAAGGCCAGGGACAAGAAAGCAGCCGCGGGTGATGACCAAGAAAAGACCAAGGTAGTGGGTGGCACGATGCTTGGCATGGCCTCTTTTGCACTCATCGGCCAGGTCTCCAGACCAGCCATCGCGGTACTCTGGCTCTGGCGTTGTGTGTGAACCAGGCCACTTCAATGCAAATCATGGGAACCCCAGCCGGGCTGGGCTGTGTGAGACCCGGTGCAGGGAGGCCCCTCCCCCCGCTGAGAGGGATCTGCCCCGAGGGGCTCACTGGCCAAAGGGCCCCTCCCCGGCTGCGCCCACCTCCCAACCCCTCTCATGAAGCAGCTCCGGGGGCCTTTCTGGTGCTCCCCTCCTGCCCCAGTCAAGGTGGAACCCACCTTCCCCCTCCCGAGACCGGAGGAGCACCTGGCCCGTCTGGAGCCCCACTGGAAGAGCTCACCTGGTGTCCTTCAACTCCGGCCGGGCAGCGCTCTCCTCCCTCTTGCTCTCCGTGGCCTCTGCAGATGTGGCCTGCTGCTGCTGCAGGCTCCGGGTGACGGGGCCCCCCACCCTCTCCCTCGACTTGGCACTGAACCGGTCAGCGGTCTTCCTCTGGCTGGTCAGGGCTGCCTTGCCGCGCTGGATGCGGATGTGCAGCTTGCGTGAGGCTTTGCCCAGCAGTCCGGGGGCCCCCCCGCTCCTGGCGGCCCCCTTGCTCCGCTTCCCCTCTGGCGGAGCCCCCTTGCCCACTCTCACCGGGCCCACGCTCCTGGCTGTGGCTGGAGGAGGGTGGCCCCTTTTGGGGAACTTGGCGCCCTGCTTCAGCTTGAAGGAAGCGGAGGGCATCTGGGCGGCTGCGGGCCCCGAGCTGCGGGTGCGAGTCTTGCCCAGCTGAGCAGCAGCGCCCTGCATCTTGATCTCGGCATCGGCCGTTCGCCGACGGGGGTTGGTGCCGCTCCTGCTGCTGCCAGGAGACGAGCCCCCCGCTTTCGTCTTGGCCTTCTTCTTCTTCTCCTTGGAGGAGGAATGGCGCTTCCGGGGGCAGCTGTAGGAGGCGTGCTTGTTCAGGCTCCCGATGTACGTGAACTCCCGGCCACAGAAGGGGCAGATGTGGGTGCTGGGCTCCGGGCCGCCGGTCTTGAGCTCTGCCCGCTGCTGCTGCTGCTGCTGTTGCGACTTCTTCTTCTGCAGAATGGCCCTCTGGACCAGCTGCTGCTTCTTCTTCAGGGCGCTGAGCTTCAGCTTGTTGGAGGCCGCCCGGCTGGCCTCCAGGCTGAAGTCGAGCTTCTTGGGCTGGCCCACGCGCCGGAAGGCGCTGCCGGCCGAGCTGGATAAGACCACCCCGTTTTTAGGGCGCACGGCCTGTTTCAGGGGCACGGGGTTCTTTTTCGGGGTGTACCGCTTTTTGTCGCTGGCAGATGCGCAAGCCAAGATGTGCTTGTGAAGTTCGGGCATGTTGTCCACGCTCTTCCCGCACTTGGTGCAGCGGATGGCAGTGGAAAAGGTCTGGGGGATGTTGTGGGTGGTGAAGTTCGTGGCCGTGGCTCCGATGCCATTGGGGTTCCGGTGGTGGTACTGGAACGGGGGGGGCTTGAAGCTGGGGTAGTGCTGGTTGAGGCCCATGCGGACGTCGGGGTCCTTCGGCTTGACCCCGGCCGCCATGATTTTGATGGTGGTGTAGAGCTCTTCGGAGGAGTCGTTCAGCTCCTCCTCCTCCTCCTCCTCCTTGGAGGGCTGCAGGGCAGTGCCGGGCAGGATCTGCATCTCCTCTGCGCTGGCTTTGCTGGGATCAGTGAAATTCTGCGGGCGCAGAGTCCCACTCTCAAACTGGTGGTGGCTGCATTCTTTGTCGGGGTGCAGGTCTCGCTGGTGCTGTTGGAGGTTGCATAGAAAAGCAAATTCCTTCTTGCAGACGGAGCAGGCGAAGATGTTCCCCACCCCGTGGAGCAGGAAGCGGTGCTCTGACAAGGCTGCCTTCTCCCTGAAGAGCTGGACGCAGAATTCGCATTTGAAGGGCCAGTCCCCAGCGTGGACAGACAGATGCCGGGCGAGGTCCTTGATAGCGAGGAAGGGGGCCTGGCAGACGTTGCACACAAAGCTCTTGCTGAAGGTTTCCTGGGCGGCCTCTGCTGCGCTGCAGGGGTGGGGGTCTTCCCTCAGCCTCTGACCCCCGGCCTCTCCCTCTTCTTGCTTGAAAGTCACCAGGGGGCCTGGATTCTCCAGCTGGTCACCAGGAGAGAGGATGGAAGAGACCACTGAGAGGGGAGGCGGGGAAGGAGAGGACGGTGATGTGGAAGAGAAAGAGGAGGAGGAGGGGGAGGAGGAGGGGGAGGAGGAGGACGAAGAGAGAGTGGGTGGCCCGGGGGAAGCGCAGCCAAGGGGCTCCACAGAATGAAGGGGGGAGGCCGAGATGGTTGGGGAAAGGATGGGCAGCGGGGAGTGAGCTGTGGCATTGGACAGGGGAGAGGGGCAGGAGCTTGGTGGGGTGCTCCCGGGGTCTTCCAGGAGGGGCAAAGGAACAGTGGGAAGGAGAGTAGGGGGAGGCGTGGGGGCCTGAAGCATGGGAGGGCACGGAAGATGGGAGGGAGAGGCCGATGGCTCTGGGCAGGACGAGGGTGGCGGCAAAGGCACCTCGGTGACGGTGAGGCCAGAGCAGCCCAACTCTGCCCCAGGGGCTGGGGGAGCCGGGCCAGGCTGCGGCTGTGGGGCTTCGGCTGGCTTGCAGGCATTCGGCCTGGGGCTCATGTCCGGGGAGGGGTTTTCAGGCCCCAAATCCGTCCCATTGTATTCATTGAGCAGGACCTTCTGCAACATGGAAGTGGTGGGCTTCTTCTTAATGGCGCCCCCTGCTGGCAGAGTTGCCTCCTTGCCTTCGCCATCGCTGCATGGCTTCTTGTGCACACTGAGGTCGAGCACGGATTCCCAGGGCGCCTGGGCCCGGCTCTTCCCGTTCGACCGCTGCTTCATGCTGCTGGACAGGTCCAAGGGCTGCTGGTTGCACACATTCCCAAAGGGGGGGCTCGGCGCCCACTCCCTGGAGGCCTTGTACTCTTCTAGACTCAGTGGTTCCCTTTCTTCTCTCCCAGGCAGGCTCCACGCGGGGGAGTTGCTCCGTCTCTCCAGCTTGGGAGCCTTCGCATCCAGGGCCGTCTCATTCCAAGCGGGCTTGGCTTCGCCGGCTTTGCCAGGATCTCGAAGGCCCGGACTGTGCTGCGGGGAACTGGTGCGCCGCTTGAACCTGCTCGAGGTGGCTGGGAGGAGAGGGGAGGAGGCCACGGGGAGTGCCAGCTTTGGGATCTCCCCCACCGGCAATGGTGGGGAGGGGACCACCTTATTGTTGTCCTGTGTCTGAAGAAGCTGTTTCAGCTTGGAGGATAAATACACGCTTTTCTCTCTGGGGAAGGGCAAGCTCTCCACGGTCGATATGGTGAGGGGAATCGTCAAGGAACACAGCGAGGTGATGGGCTCCGGATCCATTTCGGTCTTTACCTTGGCCAGCAGCGGGGGGCTCGCCGTCCTCCTCTTTTTGGCCTCAGGGGTCCCGCCAACAGGGGGCTCCTTCGACTCCTCCACCAGGCGCACCGGCACCGCCTTGACATTGGGAGAGATCTCCACCGTGACAGGACTCAGCAGGCAGTTGATGCCATAGACTTCGGCAGCACCAGGCTCTACCTCGATCACCTCACAGTTGCTGGTGCTGCTGTTGGACGGGATCTTGCCGTCGATGTAGTAGTTGAGATTCTCCGAGATGTTGCTGGAGACGTCCATGAGGTCATCGGCCTCCCCCTCCCCCTCCTCCAGGTCTGTGCTGGCCAGGTACGTGCTGGGGGCCTGTTGGGCCGGGCCCACGGGAGCCTGGGGCTCCTCTGGTTTTCTCCTGACCCCTTTGGGGATGAGGTGCCGCTCGTGGACCCTCCGCTGGTGCCTGCGCATGTTGGTGTGGGTGCCGAAGACCTTCCTGCAGTACTGGCATCGGTGCAATTCCTTGGGCTCCTTGCTCTCCTCCAAAGGCAGCGGAGGGGGTGGTGTTTTGGAAGTGTCTCTCTCGGCCTCCGGGGCGGGGGCCTCCTGCACGGCCTTGGCTTCGCTTTGCACGCCCCCCTCAGCAGCTGCGTTGCTGGCTCCAGGCAGCTGGGTGGAGGCCAAGGGCGAGAGCAGCTTCCGTCTGGGCCCGGCCTCGTGGCGCCGCTCGTGGCGCCGGCGGTTGATCTGAGTGCCGAAGGCCTTGCTGCAGTAGCGGCACTTGAAGGCGTGGCTGATGGCCGAGATGTGGATGTGCACGTGGCGCTCCAGGCCCTGCTTGGTGGTGAACTTCCTTTCACAGTGCTGGCAAGGGAACATGGGTGCCCCCTGCGTGCTGGGCTCCCCCCTGGCCTTGGGAGCCTTCCCCAGGGGCTTTTTCTTGGGAGAGCTTCCGGCCGAGTCCTCGGAGAGGCTGCTCTGCTCCTCCACAGACTCCAGCCTGTCCCCACAGCCCCACCCAGATTCCACCTCTGGATTTTCTTTCGCTAAGCTCTCCTCCTCTTCCTCTTCCTCTTCCTCCTCCTCCTCCCCCTCCTGAGGCTCTTCCTCGTCCTCTTCCGCTTCCTCCACGGGCTCCTCTTCCTCCTCCTCCTCCTGCTGCTGCTGCTCAGGATCCTCCTCTGAACCTTCTGCTCCACCCAGGAGGACCTCCGGCTTGTTCTCAGGCCTGGCGGGCGGCTCGCAGGCCATGCTGGAGATGAGCAGGCTGGGAAGCGCGTCTTGATTCACCATCTCCTGGATGACGGCGGCCTGGTCAAGGGGCAACACCACCGAAACCGTTGGGGCTTCGTCCTCCGGCTTCTGGCCTGAGAAATGGAGGTAAACGAAGTTATGCTGAGCGGAGTTGGAAAGCCCATAAATTTTACAAACCAATAAAATAAATACAATAAAGGGAGAGCCCCAGAACAATCCCCCTGTATTGCCCCCAAACTCTGGGGTGGGGGGGGCTTTGCTTTTGCAAGCCACAACTACTGTAGGTGGACTGCCCCTTTAAAAGCAAAACTCCCTCAATAAAATTATTTATTACAAAAATACACTTCTAGCTCCAATTCCATAACAGCCTGCTTCCCCCCCCCAAATACAGCACCCAATGGCCTTGACCCCCCCCTTCTGAGCAGGTCCCTCTGTGGCCCCTTTCAATCCTGTGGGGCTAATTCCATGGCCAGGTCTGGGCTGGTTGGGCCGCGTTTTCCCTTCTTTCGCACTGCAAAGGACTTGGTGCTTTGCAAGCCTTCAGACGCCAACCCTGCCCACTTGTGTGCTGAGCAATTCTGCAACCCACCCACCCCATTTCAGCTGCCCTCCCCCCAAGAGCCCCTGAAGAAGAAGGAAAGGCAGACAACCCCCCCCTACCTTCCTCAGTCTCCCTCATGTCGGGACCTTCCAAAGGAGGCTTCCGCTTCCTATCCCTGGCCTTCTTTCCTTTGTTCTTGGCCTCCTGGCTTTTTTTCTTCGCTAAGAAGAAAAGGAAGAGCTTGATGTTTAAATGTAGTGCTTCTTTCTGGACGCCCCCCACCCCAAGCAACCAAATGTGGCCACGTTCGGTGCTGCCAAGACCTGCGGCACAGAAGGCACCCACCACCCTGAAGCTTCCGCCAGAGCCTTCTCAGAGCTTCACCTCTGGGAGGGCCGAGCACAGACAGGAGGGTCTGCATCTCCCAAACCCCTGAGGGGCCCTGTGGCTCTCCTTCAGTGCTCTTTCAGAAGCCCACCTCCCACCAGCCCTCTCCCTCCTCCGGCCTGCGAGCAAAGCACTGGGAAGGCTTCCTGGGGCTCCTGGTGGGTCCTTTCACGGAACCGTCCAGGGCCGCTCCCCCTCGGGCCCAGCTCTGCCAAGGGCCCAGACACAGAGACTGGGCTGAGGGCCGCCCAGCTCAGCCCATCCAGGGTTCAACAACACAACACGCAAGTTGAATCTTCCCCAGAGTTTCTAGAGTGCAGGGCCAGGGGGAGGCTCAGCAGTTGCACCAGGGAGGGAGGACCCAGCACCTGCAAGGAAGGACACCCCCCCCAGCCCTTCAAGCAGCCGTTCTGGCATTCAGCGCGGGTGACCTTAATGTGGGTTTAACCCTCATCGTGTGGTCGATTTAGCCAGCAGCTGCTCTGCTTACTAAAAACAGGCAGAACGACAACTTGAGAGCAGATGTAATTTTAGAACCACTCGATCTGAGTCCAAGGAGCAAGCAGCAGAAGGTCTCTCTCTCTCTCTCTCTCTCTCTCTCTCTCTCTCTCTCTCTCTCTCTCTCTCTCTCTCTCTCTCTCTCTCTCTCTCTCTCTCTCTCTCTCTCTCTCTCCTCCCTCTCTCTCTCTTCTCTCTCTCCCTCCCTCTCTCTCTTTCTCGTTGCAGCACCTCCAGCCGGGCTGCACAAACTGTGTCGATGCAATCACAAAGATGCAACAACAAGCATCTCCTCGGCCAGGCTAACCTTAGGAGCACTACCGTAGTTGTGGTGGTGCTGGTGATGAAGATGAAGAAGAAGAAGATGGGATTGCTGTATATCAATTGTGGTTCCTGCCTGCTGTAGTCCAAAACTGCCCAAGGTACAAAGATACACTCCGGGGGGAAAGTAGGAAAAACTGGAATTATTGAAGACAAGGCCCTAATTACTGTGAAATTTCCTTATCGTTGTTTGGAAATGTTCACTTCAGACTGGAGACTCAAGATAGGGAAGAGCAGCAGAACAGGGGTTTATTTTATTTTATTTGTGCCATTCTGGGATTCCAACGCCCGTTTTTTTTTTAAAAATATATATGATTTCAAAAGAAGAAAACCAAATTTATGAGAAGACCTAAATAGCCTCCCCATCTTCCCCTTGGGCAGGGGTAGGCAACCTTGGCTCTTTTATGACTCGTGGACTTCAACTCCCAGAATTCCTGAGCCAGCCATGTCCACCAGTCATAAAAGAGCCAAGGTTGCCTACCCCTGCCCTTGGGGGAAGCCCTGCATAAAAAAGCGAATGAGAGGCAATGCTTCAGACACTCCTCATAAAACAAGGCCTTGGCATCGGCCTGCAGGTGTGCAGGAGGTGTGAAGGCAGTAGCCGGAGATGCCAGCCCAGTTTTCTCTGGTAAGCGACACTGCGTGTAACCCTCGCTCCCCTCCCCTCCTGCCTGTTTTGGTTTGGGGGGCTTTTATCAAGGTCGCACTCAGTTTAAAACCTTCCTGAGGCCATCAATTCTGCAGTGCTTCCTTGCACTCAGCTCTTAAGTTACCAGTGCGCCAAGACTCTTCTGAGAACAAGTCCCACTTACTCGTGAGGAAACAGGGATGAACTCAGGCCGTCCAACTCGGATAAAACAACGGACCCGGGGGTCAGTCACAGCCGGCTGGCTGTTCTGGACACCCTGTGTTAGGCTGGGCGCACAGCTGAGTCCAGGCAAAGAAACAACAGAAACTGTTTCCTCCCTTTCGCAGAAACAGCCGCTTCATTCCTCGTCCGGCCTCTGCTGGAGCCCAACCGGGCGACCGAGGTAGCCGAGAGATTCAGCCGCCTCTCTTCCCAGGACAGAGCAGCCCAATCCGGCTGTCTTGTAAACCGGCTGGACTGTTTTGTTTCTCCTACAAAGAACCTTGAAAACTGCCTTAGAAAGGCTAAGAAAATCCCTCTGCTTATCTGAGCGACTAAGGCAGACCCTCCAGGTTCACCAGGCCCTGGGAGAACGCAGAAGCCCCCCGCCCCCGGGCACTGCACGGGGGCCTGGCACAGGCTCCGGCATTGCAATACTGATGTGCTGGAGCCCCGGTCAGAACCGGCAGTGAGCGCCCAGGAACCCTGAGATTTCAGCTACTGCACAAAACAAGGTTTGAAAATGAACAAGAAATGGGATATCTTAAGAATGTTGACTTCTCTGTTTCTCTGCTATGTGGTTTTAGAAAAGTCCTTGCAAAAACAGCACGCTGCAGTTTCATTCTTTTTGCCTTCCCTGACATTTCACACACCGCCAAAAATCAACTAAACGGTGTCCTCAACATTATGGCCCCCTCCCTCTTTCTTGCACTGCCCCATCAACACGTGGCCATTTTTGCCCTCGGGATGCCCTGCAGCCTGGCAGGGCAGCCTCTCAGCACTGCGACAAGCGTCTCTCTCTGGGAAGAAAGGCACGAGAGGTTTTCCGGAGGGCAGCGCTGAGAGCAGATCCGCTGGGATCAAGGATGAGAGCCCGATGATTCACTGTCCAAATTTCAACACCCTCCTGAAATGGGATCCTCACCACACAACCTGTGCAAATCTGGCCCTTGGACTTTGCCAGGCACTGAAATCTCATTTCCACCCTGAATCTGGGATGGTTAATGGGGCCAGAGGGAGGGCTGGCCCTTTTGCCACTCCTGGGGGGAAATGTCAGCCAGGGAATGCCTGGAGCTCCCTTCCCCATGGGGGGTGTTACAAGAGCCGCTCAGGAATCCCACTCCTTGTTTTAAGGGTGCCAGGGGAGAAGGGAAGGGGGGCAGCATCCTGGGGGTCTAGGGAGGGGCAGATCAGATGGGAGGGGAGGAAGCCCGGCTGGGAGGGCAAACCCAGGGGCAGCCAAGCCCGAGAGCTGGCTGAACAAGGAAGCAGCATCGAGTGAGCTAGCCGAGCCATTCTTGATCTCACAAACAGAAACAGGCAGGCGGAAGGCGGACACAGAGGGAGGGAGGGAGGGAAGGAGGGAGAGAGAGAGGGGAGGAAGTGGAGAGTGTTAGTCAGCCAGCCCACCCGAGGAGGGGCGACGGCGGAGGAGGAGGCCCTTACCTTTCTTGGCCCTGGGGGAGTGCCTCTTGCTGCGGTGGCTGGCCCTCTCTTCCTCCAGGGCAGCTGCTATCTCCGGGTTCTCCTCCCCATTGTACCAGACCAGGAGCTCATCCCCAGGCTCAATTGGCTGCCAGGAGGAAAGAGACAAAAGCGGGACACCAATCACACGGGAGGTTGTTCACCAGCCGCCCACCCGGGACCAGCGGGCAGAGGCAGGGAGGGGGAGGGAGCACGCTAGCGGCCAGTGGCCAGAGAGGATCTCGCACAGCTGCTGCCCCTGCCGCTCTCTGGGCCGCCAGCCGGGAAGGGAAGAGGCTGCCTGCCGAGGAGGGCCTGGCCGGCCAAACAGGAAGCACTCTTTAACCCTGGGGGGAAGGGGTTGGGGGGGTGGACCTGGCTTCCTCGCAAGCAAGCAAGCGGGCTGCCCTGCTGCATCAGCGTCACAGAAGGCAGGAGACAGAGAGAGGCTGCACCCAGCCCCTCTGCTGGACGGAGGACCGCAGCACAAGGCTTGCACACCAAGGAGGGGGAAAGCCCAAATGTTTCCCGGCTGAGTCATCCCAGCAGCAGCAGCAGCAGCAGCAGCAGCAGCAGCAGCAGGAGGAGGGGGAGCTTCTTTGACGGCCCAACCCAGCAAAGGAGCTTAACCCCTGCCCTGGCACCAGCCTCCTCTGAAAAGGCAACCAGTCCCTGATCCATCTTTCCACCCGCCACGGCTGGAGCCCAGACCCTGGCAGAGACCAACTCTCCAGCCCCCCCCCGCAAGAACTAACGCCTCTCCGTCCCCAAGAGAGGAGCTGCCACCTGTGCCGGCTCCCCCACTCCGCCAAGGCCGCCCCTTCCCGGGCTCAGAAGTCCCACCAGCCCCTGCCACCGAAAGGCTTGCAGGACCCTCTCAGAGCAAGGCCAGCCCCCTCCGGGCCTTTCCCCAACACGGCTGGCAGGACGACACCTCAGCCCCGGCCGTGACGACATATCGAAGCCCAGCCTGCAATTTTGCTCCCCAAAATAAGAATAAAACAAAATAACCCTCCAGACTGTCAGTCTGAAAACATTCCGGAAGGAAGAGAAGGCGATGAAAGAATAGTGGCTGCCCCTTGAATGAAAAAAAAGAAAAAGTGGCTTTCTTTAATTTTCAAGATTGCCTTAAATTTGGCCGTGAAACGTTTGGAAACTTTCACAGAGCTTCTAACTGCAACTATGGAGTTTGTTTTTATTTGTAAGTCCTAAACAACCTTGAAAACACACAGACACACATCACTTTCAATAAGCATTCCAAAGGAAGTATTAACACCGAAGTCATATTTCTGACAAATATCGAAATGATTCCAATTCCAAGCACGCTAACTAAAGCTACTCAGTTACGTGTCAGGGACCACATTTGCATGAAGAAAATAAACATTTAGATTGTTTTGATACACAACAGTGAGGCACCCGGAGTCACTCAGTGAGGAATGCAGCACCCACACCCTGCAACATTTACAAAAAGAAACTGAACCTGGTCAGGACGGGAGTTACCAAGCAGCCAAATGGGGGCTGCGTAGCAGGGAACATGTGAAGCAGCAGACCAAGGTCTCGCCCTCATCAGACCGTTTCCGAAAACCACCCTCCACCCTCCTGGGACCGAGAGCGCTTCTCCCCCTCGGGGAATGATTGCAGACAGCAATTTTACCAAGCTTGTGACTTTAGAAACCATGTGACAAACTGCAGAACTTGCCACAGAACTAAATGACATCAAGGAAGTTGATGGTGAAGAGCCTATGAAAGGCAGCCTCTCCTTTTAAAAAGTCCTAGGTAGTCCTTGCTTACCGACTGACTCACTCAGCAACCATTCAAAGTTATGACAGTGTTGAAAAAGTCACATTAGGACCAACGATGGCACTTACACCCCGTGGATCCCTCGGTCCTCTGATAGCCATTGCTGCCAGTAGGGGTTGTCTTTTTCCCCTCCCTCCTGGCAGAGTAGTGATTGGAAAGAAGGGATTACAAGAGAGTAAGCAGGGTACATAATGGGGAATAAGTGGACTGTCTACATAGCATGCTCACAGCTGCCAGTGTTCCAGCACATTGCTTTTAATGGGTATTCCTCAATGTGCCTGCTTACTCTCTTGTAATCCCTTCCTCTCCAGGAAATGTAAATAAAACATCAATTGTTAATTATCCCAAGGCTAGTGAGCCTTCCAAGGCAGGGGGAATGGATAGGAGGCCGGCAAAAGCCAAAGGTGTGAAGGCTACCCAGAATGGAGGGGAGTGGAACAAAGGCTTAGCCACAGAGCTGCTGGTAAACAGGACTACCTCTACTGCCAAGCTAGGCAAAAGGTCAAAAAAGACACTCTGCTAAAGGTATCTGCAAAAAACAAAAAAAAAATTGTTTTTCTCCAATCTAGCCATGTTGTGATATCTGAAGCAGCTTTGACATCTGAGGCTTCAAAAGGCTGCCCTCCTTGAAATCCTTTTTGGAAAAATCCCTAATATTTTTCTTTGATCCATCTCTCTGAAAATACACACTGAATTTTGAAGCAGAATCGATTTTCCCAGTCAAGAGCAGAGCCCACCCCTCGGGTCCAGACTCTGGTGTGAGAGAGCGGGGGGGAGAGAGAGAGAGAGGCGGAAGCACCGCTACCTTTAACGTTTTGTAGTAAATGGTCCGATTGATTTCTAGCGGGAAAAGGTTCTGCTCCTTTCCTGAGCGAGCCCAGTTCACATAACGCAGCCAGTTTCCCTTCGCAGGGTCTGTGGCGTCCACACACATCCACCCCAAATTTGGGTAATAGACCTGCAAGTGTCACAGCAGGGGAAGGTGGGGGGGCAGGGAGAGGGAGAGAAGAAAATGGGATGGGCAGAGCCTCAGCCTGGGATCAAGGAAGGGGAGAGACAGGGAGCCCCCCCCAGGTCACCCCCCATCCCTTCCCTGAGCTCCCTCCTCACTCCCCCCCAGAGGCCCCCCCAGCGAAGGGAGGGGCCGCTTCTCATCCGCTTTCCTTTACCTCCCACATGTACACATTGCTTTTCACTTGAGACCTTTTCTTCTTGTCACCAACGAAGGGGCCAAACTTCCTGCCTCTGAAAATGGGCTTTGCGGCCCAGACACCTGAAGACCAAAGACAGAAAGAAGAGCAGTGAGCCCCCCCATCCCCCCCCCACAGCCTTGGCTGGCTGCTGTGGTGAAGGGGCCTAGACCCCCCACCAGAGCGTTGAAAGCTCTTTCCTCCCAGTCAAAGTGCGCAGCAAGGGAGCACTTTGGGCTCATGGAAGGAGGGAGGAGAAGAAGCGGGTGGAAGGGCCTGGCACCGCCACAACCCTGCACAAACCGATGCAGCCACAGAATGGAGCCCAGTAACAAGCGGTCAGTGTGTGTGAAAGCCCACAATCTAGGTGAGATGCCCCAGCCCAGACTTTCTTGGGGTGGCTGCCTCCTGGGTTGCTCTGAGGACCACATCCTCCCGCCAGGGCCCATCACCCATCAAGTAGACGGGGCACGTGGGTAAAAACGAGGTTGATTAAATTTTAGCTAATTAAATACAGGCCAACAATCATTTGTGAGGTCTTTAATCATTGCAGACTCGTGTCGCACGAAGAATTACATCCACCGCCAACCTTTGAGGCTGCTTCATATCCAAGGGGCCAAGCCAAACCCTGGGCACCCCGCAGCTTGCAGAAAGAAGCCCCGCCTTGCCCCCCAGCCCCATCTGCCCCCTAGGGCTGTTCTGCCCGCCCCCCCCAGCGCTCGTTCTGGGCTCACCCACCAAGCCGGGTCTTGTCCACAGTGGACGGGAGGAGCCTCACTTCCTCCGGAAGCCCTTTGAGGATGTGCTCGGGGACGTCGGCCAAAGTCTCAACTGATCCTGAAGGCCTGGTTGAGTTCTACAGAGGGAACCGGAACAGAGGAGGAGTGGGCCCAGGTGGGCACAGGAGACAGCGACATAAGGCAGCCCACGCTGCAGTCAGCCGCGCGATGCCCAGAGCCTGGCGCAGGCCTCTCCCTTTCATCTCGGCCCTTGAACCCCTGGCCACGTAACCCTGGCTCCAGGTTCCCAAACGGAAAGGCCACCTTCCTTTCCACAGGCTCCTCCAGCAACAGAGAACAGAGGCCCCCACCAAGTGGGGCTGGTGCAAAGAGGTTATCCTGACGAGGCACCCATCGGCCCTACATCTGTGTGACACGGGAAGCTGTGTAAATGGTGGGAAAGGACAGCAATAGGGACCTTGACCTTATATCCTCACAGTCAAATGGCTGCCTGGTCTCTTCTTGAAGGTCTTCAGTGATGGAGCATCCACAAGTTCACCCGTTCCACTGATTAACTGTCCTCCACTGTCAGTAAATTCCTCCTGAGTTCTAGGTTGGACCTCTCTCTCTGATGGTGTCCACCCGTTGCTTCCTGCCCTGCCCTCGGCGGCTTTGGAGAAAAGTCTGCTTTTCCTGCCTCTCTAGGCCTCGCTGGCTCAACCACATCCTTAAACATCATCTTTCAAACATAAATTCCTTGCAAGCAGGGTCAGCAGGAAGGTGGGGATGGAGCTAAGCAGAACCACCCCTTACATGCACCATCCTTCCTTCCCTACCTTGGCACACAAAACCGCCTGCCATTTAGACTCCACACATTCTTAAAAACCCCTGGAATACCGCAAGTGTGGGCTTTGGATTTAATGCCACAGCTCCTGCAAACCTTCCTCTCTAGACATGTATGTGTGCGCCCTTAAATAAATTGTGTCACCCATTCACCAGCAAAGCCAAATTTCAGAAGTGTATTTCAAAAGGATTCTAAAGTTTACAATTAATGCAAACCAACCAATCTACACTAGAGGGTTGACTCCCATGAGCTGGATCCCACATTCTGCTTAACCACAATCCCTGGGTTCTAAGAACAAAGGCAAACCAATCCCACATTCTGTCTCAGATGTGTCAGTTTATTAGTCAGCTAACAAGTGGTCTCCTCTGAGCTCTAGTCAGACACTGTGGGAAGGAGGGAAAGAAAGAAGGACTTTTTTGAGATAGTAGATGCATGCAATTTCTCATTTTCAGAGAAAGAGGCTTCCTTTGAAAAGGACGGGAGAGAGGGCCACCGACAGGCTTTGGGAATACCTGCCTCTGTAACAGAAACTCAGTGTATAAAGATGGGAGACTGGCTGAACGCATCTTGAGACAGGCGTGTTTTGAAGTAGCCGGGGCCATCACACAGGGGATCAGCAGCCAGAAATATTTGCATCTCACGGAGGCTGGATGGTTTTGTGAGAATTCAACCCATGTTTTTATTGTAATTTAATCTGAGGGTCTGTGGGGCCATCCAGAACGGTCAGGGATGCTACTTTGCCTATTCGTGTCCCAAGCAATTACACCGAAGCATCTTCAGCTGAGTAAAATGTTTTAAATGAATATAATCAATCAATAACTAAGAATCTTGCAGCCTACTTGTTAATTAAACTATTTTCCAAGGCTCCTCCAAGAAAGTTGTAGAGTAAGAAATTAACAAGCCTCCTTCGAATAAACCAGGATAACAGCAAAGCTGAGTTGTAAGTCAGCACTTAAAAGCAAAGAAAGAACGAAAGATGGGGCGTTTGGGGGTTTTGGAAGAAGCAGGAGGTTACTGTATACAGACCTGGCATTACAAGTTGTCAACAAAGGGCACTGAAAAAGGAGAAAAGAAGAACACAATATAGTTGATGCTAAACAACAGAACTTATTTACTTTCTAACTCCAGCAAAATGAACATGCTCCGAGACCAAAGATGGGCATGAAGTGACAGAAAACCTTTTGAAGGCAAAGGCAGTTCTGCCTCCCGGATGCCAAGGGGATTCTGCGGTCAGGCATCCTCAGAGGCGGCTGGTTCCTGAGCTGCACAGAATGGTCTCTGGGGCTGGCTGAAGAGCAGAGACTGGCACAGGGAGCAGAGAGGCGACACCAAGAGAGATGCCCAGCAGAGGCCCAGGGCACAAAGGGAAAAAACAGCAAGGAAGAAGGCGAGAGTGTGAAGCAAAAGCGGAAAGGGAGAAATGATGGGCTCGGGCGCCTGGGGGGAGGGCCTTGGGGCACACCACCCTTGGGGACCCTTTGGAGAGTAAGCCAGCCCCAAGTCACAGTGTGGCCTCCTCAGAAAGTTCATGCAATTACCCAGCAGCAGGCAAAGCAAAGGGGCATCTCGCTGGCTTGTAAACAACCGTGGATTTTGATTCATGACTGGCCAACCTGAACAAACCTGAGCAACAACATCTGCTGTGACTAACTCTGCCAGCAGGGAGAGGAGAGCTTTTCTTTTAAGCAGCACACAACCCTCTGTTGCGGCCACCCGGTGCCGGTCAGCTGTGAGAAGAGGCGTAGAGGTCTGGCAAGCGGCTTCCACTGCTCCTCTGCAGAAGGTCTTTAAGAGGAGGTTGAAGGCTGTCCAAAGTTTTACATGGTCAAGAAAATGGAAGACCTCCTTGCACGGTGAGAGGAGGCTTCTTCCCTGCAGCATCACACAGTTGTAATGCCTGCCCCCCCGGCTCCCCATGCCCAAACCCTGGGGGGGGGGCTTTATTTGTACCTTGCAGGGAACAGTTAAAGACCTTTCCCGGGTCTCTTTAAAAACATGGTACTTGCTTCCCCCCCTTTTTTTCTGCACAAACGTATCCTAGGTTTTTTTTTTGTAAGTCAGAAACTGCCATCCTGGTTACACAAGTTGATTTGAAATGAGCTGCCATCCCCACAGAGACAAGCCTCCTGACTTCTACCACAGAGGCCCAGCAGAAACATCAATCTGAGGACCCATATCAGCTATCCTTTGGGGCAGGCCGTTGCTCACCCCTTGAAGTGCTGGCAAATGACAGGGGGTGCAGCCCTCTTGAATTATTCCAGGGGAAGATTTCTCCCGTAAGCAGTTTAAGTAATCCAAAGGTTCCCCAATATCTGTTCAAATATCACCTGGGAGACCAGCACTGCCCAAACTCCCCAAAGAGTCCCCATTCTCTCCACCCCCAAACTGCAGTTTCAACCAATGCACCAGTGAACCCATATGGGAGGGTAGACCCCCCCAGCTCAGAAAAGAACTGGGAGAAAAACAGATCAGCTGTAACTCAGCACTCACACAAACATACACAACTTTTCAAAGAGGAAGCATCTTAGAAGAGCAGCCTTTCCTTTGTTCCCCCAGACATGTGCTGTGGGGGGGTGAGGAAGGGGAGGTGTCCACAGACCAGGATTTCCACAACAAGCAGCCTCACCGCTTGTCAGAATCCTGGCAAAGATAGCCACGCAAGAGGCAAGCAAGCAGAAGACTTAATCAAGGCGGCGTTCCTGTCCAGAGTGGCCGAAGAAAGCTTCCTCCAGTGGACATGATTGGCCTCCGCAGAAAGAGAGGATGGACTGGATCCTTATCACCATCTCCTTTAAGAACCTGTAGCTAAATAACTTTTTTTTATTCCAGGACAGAGTCTGCGCTGAGGCTCACGGAGACCTATTTTAAAGATATATGTATTTTACCTCTTGGAACTGACATTTTAGAAGAAGGAAGTGAACTCAAGGGCCTGCAGAGCATCCTTGAAAAAGGGCCCATTGGACTGAATCTAGATGCAGATTAGTACGAGCTTGTGTCTACACGCAGCCAAGTGAAGATCAGTCAGTGTTACATTTCTAGCAGGTAGAAATAATTTTGGGAGTCTCGCATTTAACTCACCTGATTCATTCTGAAATCCGGAAGTGCTCTGAGAAGTTAAACAGAAAGAAGCTCTTGTGATTGCATAAAACCTAGAATGGAAAACAGATAATGGTCATACCGTATGCATCTAAATACATAATTAAACGTAATTTTAATACGTAATAGCAAAAGCCCCTAGCCCCCTTATTTCATGTAATTGATTTTTTCCAAGATCACTTGCTCAGTGCGTTGAAGGGCTCCGACAGGTGGCACGGGCATCAGGGCAGAGCAGGAGGCATTCATGGGGGGGGGGCTGCCAGCGATGCCCTCTTTCCCCTTCCGTCCTTCTCCCTCCCTCCCTCCCTCCCTCCCTCCGTTTCTTCACCTGCGGGGTCTGCGCTGCACTTGGGGACCCGCCCCTGCCTGCTCCCCCCTCCCCCCCTCCCCCCCTCCCCCGCGCCCCGACGCCTCCGGGCGGGCGGGCGGGCTGGCGGGCCGGCCAGGGGAGATGGGAGGGGAGGGTCCCTCGCAGCCCTCCAGCCCCTCCCCGCGGGGCTCTTCCCGGGACGCCCCTCCCGGCCCCCTCCCGCCGCCCCTCGCGGGGAGGGGGGAAGGGCCCGCGGGGGGCGGGGGCTCACCTGCGCAGCTCTCCCGGCCCCGGCCGGCCCCTCCAGTCGCCATCTTGGCCGCGGCGGCCCGGAAGTGACGTCGGCGCCGGGCAGGAAGAAGCCCCGCCCCCTCTCACACCGGCCCCGCGAGGATGGACGGCGCCGGTGAGTCCCCAACGGCTGAGCGGGGGGGGCGGTTGGGGGGAAAGAGACCCCCCTCGCTGTCCCGACTCCCTCTCCCCCGCCCGCTGAGCTCGGCCCGGCCCACCTCGCGGGGTTGTTGTGGGGCGGGTGGGGCAGGACGCCTCCTCTCGCGGTGGGGGCAGCGTTCGCCCCACACTCTCCTCCCCCCCCCGCGAGGGACGCCCCCCTCCCCTTTTTCCCGTGTTTCTCTTCCTCGGCGGCTTCCCTCCCTCCCTCTCTTCCCCTCTTCCTCCCTTCCTTTTCCCTCTTCCTCCGTCCCTCCCTCCCTCCCCTTCTTTCCTCCCTCCCTTCCCCTCTTCCTTTTCCCTCTTCCTCCCTCCCTCCCTCCCTCCCTCCCCTTCTTTCCTCCCTCTCTTCCCCTCTTTCTTCCTTTTCCCTCTTCCTCCCTCCCTCCCTCCCCTTCTTTCCTCCCTCCCTTTTCCCTCTTCCTCCCTCCCTCCCCTTCTTTCCTCCCTCCCTTCCCCTCTTCCTCCCTTCCTTCCCTCACTCCGAGTTGCCTCTCAGGTCCTCTTTGTTTGGATTTATTTGCATTTGATACATTTGTGTTTTGGATTTGATACATTTGGGTTGATGCATTTGATACGTTTGTATCCCTTTCTTTGGTGAAGGACGGATCCGTGTTTATTTCTTGCTCGCCTTTATTGTTCTTATAAATAACACAGGGCATAACCCGATACTCCTTCCTCCTCCTCCTCCTCCTCTTTTCCCCACCACAACAACAACCCTGTGAGGCAGGCCAGGCTCAGAGAGAGGGACTGGCCCAGAGTCACCCAGCCGGCTTTCCTTCCTGAAAAGGCGGGACTCCCCGTCTCCTTTCCTGCTTTTTCAGAGGGGAGCCTGTTTGCCCCTTTAATGTTCGTTGCCCCTTCCCACCCTGGGAGAGAGGTCAGTCTCACCAGCCTCACAGTCTCAGGAGGGGGAGGGGGCAAGAAGAAGAATGGGGGGGGAGAAGGGAGGTTCTCCCTGCTCTTCATTCAGGACCTTCACTTCTCTTGTGGGGGGGGCAGCCGGGGTCCCACAGGGGCTTCCTTGGTTGGAGCAAATCCTGGCCCTCCTTGCTCTTGTCCAGCATCCCCATCCCTAGAGGCCCCCCCCCAGGTCGCGGTTGTCACTCGAGGAGCCATCGGGTTGGTCGGTCCTCTGTGTTTGGGCCAGTCAAGGTTTCCATGCACAGTTTGTCAGCCTCAGAAAGAGAGTTATCAGCCGCCTTAATCTGCTCCTGCCGTGCTCAGATTAGGCCAGTCTGCTGCCGGTGCAGCCAAACGCCTGTTTTGCCCAATGCTCGTTCTTTCATTTTGCAAAATAGTTTTTCTAATTCAGCGTTGTGCATCCTGCATCCCCACCAACTAGGCGGCACTTAGGACACAGTTCTGCATTTATGACATTCTGGAGGAATTCACATTGACCTGGAGGAGAGGAATGTAGTCCAAAGCCAAACCAGGACAGGAAGGAAGAAAGTTTCTCCTCTTAGGCTGCTGACAGCTGCATCCTTGGGGAGGGGAGGGACCGGCGTCCCCCTCCCAGATGATGAAATAGAGTGAGGAAATTGAAGTGGGAAGAACACACCAGAGCACTTCAAAAATATGTTTTTGAACAGAGTGGGAGATAACAGGAAACATTTCTCTTTCTAATTTGAATCAAAGCCCAGCGCCCAGCACGTAGTAGTTCCAAGGCTGCCATATGGTGACACCGTTTCCCCCTGAAATCAGAAAGTGGCTTTAGGAAGCCAGGATTCCCCCTCCTCAGCGAGGTTTAGGGCCTGGAAAAGAAGAAGGGAAGAAAAGATTGGGCTGCACTTAAGAGTTTTACTTTCAGGAGCTCAGGATTGCCCATACAGCACTTTGTCCTTCCTCTTTTTCCTGTGACACCCCTGCGAGGTAGGTCTGGTTGGGCGGAAAGGACCCAGTGCTGAGCTGATGTGGCTAAGAGTGGCCTCTGCCTCACAGATGAACCAGAGGAACACCAGACCCCTGGTTTCCCTCCCCTGAGCAAATGCCCCCCCCAGGGACTCCGACCTCCTTTAAGGCCTTTCTCCGTTTCCTCCCTTTCTGATTTTGAAGCCATAATTAAAACCAACCTTTTAAAGGCTGGGGTTTGTTTTAGCACATGCGATTTAGTGTCATCGGGGCTGAATTCCAGTGCAAACTTTGGCGGTTTTCCACTATTCCAGCAGGCAGCCTTTTTGGGGGGGGGCAATTGAGAACTTAGCCAGTTTCTTGAGAAAGCTGAATGGATTTGCATCTGCTGGTCGATGTACAGAGAGGGGTGGAGTTCTACCTTCTGGCTGCCTCACTCAGTTCTGCAGTTCTTGACCTGAACCCGGCTCTTTCTTGCCCCAAGGAAAGTCCTCTTCCCCCCCCCCAGAGCTGTTGGCTCATGGAAACCCCGCTGCCAGCCCCTCTTGTGGCTTGCAGGAGTGGAGCTCGCAAATGACAGCCCAGGAAATCCAAGTCGCCCCGGCCCCCCTTTGCAAGGGGAAGATAAATGGGGGGAAAAAGAGTCCAGGGTTTCAGAGAGGAGATTTCTGCTTACAAAACTAACACACGTTGCTGCTTGTTTTCACCCCAGGTGGCTGAGGGGACTGAGAAGGAAGGAGAGCCACGGGGACCCCTGAGAAGGAGGCCAGAAGCTGGGCCTTCCACCCCACGGAGACGTTTATGCCTCCAGAGCTGATCCAGGGGACCTTCGGCCGCCCGATCCCTGCCCAGCCGAGTACTTACGAGTACCTGCCCGACATTTTCTTGGCAATGACGATCACGATCCCTGTGGCCACTCCGATAGCTGCAATGGTGCCAAGGATGATGCCGACCAGGGTGACCGTTTCCAGGTGGTCTGAGGGGGAAAGCAGAGAGACGAGCAGTGTCCCCAGGAAGAAGTGTGCCTACTGTACAGGCCGAGGCCAGGTCTATTCGGAAGTAAGACTCATGGGTTGAGTATGACTCCCGCACAGAAGAGAGGGTGCATCGGCCCATGGCGGAGGGTGGATCTCATCGTTCTCTGCCAGCCAGCTTCGGGGTAGAGTGGGAGTTGGCACTCGGCGACCCCTGGCTAAGACTTACGGCTGGTCTCAGGATTCGGTGCTCCCGGGGCCCCTCCGGAGGAGGGGAGGCAGCACAACAAGCAGCCCTGCCCAGATCAGGGAAAGAGACTCTTTTTCTCTGCCCGTCCCCGTCGCCTGGCAGGCCACAAGATAAGCTGCTGCCTCTGCTGCTTTTTAAAGGTTCCTGTGGGAACGTTAATGGGGGCGGAAGGGGAGGGGCTTTTTCTGAAGGAAAACAGGGACTTTCTGCCTGTGTGGCCAACACTGCACTGGAGTTCACCCAGAAGGAAGAAGCTGCATGGGCTGGCTTGGGGGTCTTGCTGCTTAGGTGCCTGCCTGTCCTCCTGCAGTCCGTAGTTGAGTTAATTCGGTTTACTTAATACAGTAAACATCACGGTTAGCTTGCTGAGTCCGGAGGTCTGAAAGGTCAGCAAGTGACGGCACCCATTCGTGTGAACTCAGCAGGCCACCGTCAGTGCTGTTCTGTTGTTGTTGTCCCCTCCCCACCTGTGTCCCTACCGATGGCTTGCTTGGCGCCCTTGCCCTTCTGGACTGTTCCTCTCCCTTTGCGCTCTGGGTGTCACAGGCTGCTGGGCCTGCTAAGCTCGGGGGTGGTGGTGTAGGGGCAATGCTGAGAGTCTATCGCTTGTGGCTGGCAGAGTGGCATGTTTGCCCGCATTGCCTTCCGACCCGTTTGCTGCAGTTCGTCTTTTGCATGCCAAGAGTTTTAAAAAGCCTGAATTTGCTGGGGGGGGGCTGTTCCGTGGGGGATCTTTCCTTACTTATCCCCTCCCCCGAGTTCCGCAGTGTGACGTGTGGGCCGGTGAGCGGGGCTTCTGGGTAGGGGCTCCCAGGCCCTGAGACCACCTGCCTCCGCTCCCTTCCCATCCCTTAGGAGCCCGAAAACCATCCCCTCGGGGCCTTTCCTGACGGGGGGGGGGGAATCTGGGAAAGGAGGAGGGGGAAATGGTGCCCTGACTCTTCTGCTCTGTGGGACCCTCTGGAGTGGCAGAGAAGGGGGGGCTTTCCCCTTTGACCAGAGGGGTCCGAACAGGGTCCTCTCCAGAGTGCCCCTCTTCAGGGGGGGAGGAGGAGGAGGAGGAGAGCAGACACGGCCCTTCGGCTGACCTCTAAAAGAAAACCAGCTGAGTCTGGAAAATCCAGCCGGCTGATAGATTAGTATTTTATTAAGGTCCACGCCCTTTCTTCTTTGCCTAAGTTCTTAAAAAATGCAAAAATACAACTTTAATCAATTTAAATAAATAACCAAGGCCAGCTCTTCTCATTTTCATCTCAAATTCAGAGCCAGACAATCCATCCTAAAACAATTCAGGATGCTTGCTTATGAAGTGGGGTTGCTCCGACTTTCTCTCGATGGCTGGCCTCCGTGGGGCCCTGTCTTGCTCTGTGGGCTGCCCCCTCTTTAATCAACAGCCCCCCTTGTTGGGGGAGGAGGAGGAGGAGGAGAAGCAGCAGCAGCAGCAGCAGCAGCAGCAGTGCTGCTTATGGGGGCAGCAGGTTCACGTAAGGATTGCGGTAATCCAAGAAAGCAACTTGATCGTCTCTGACCTCAGTCCTTGAGATTCAAGCGCATGACCACAACCTGTTTTCTGTAGGCCTTTTGACCTGGGTGCCAGGGCTGGCATGGGGCCAGCTTGCCCGAAGGAGGGCACGGAGGAAGGCTGGCTAATCTGGGTGTTACCTGATCTGGCCTGTTCGTTATGTAACCCTTAACCCAGGTCGGCTTGTCAACAGGATTTCACAGAGCATCAGCAAGAGAGGCTGACACGGGTGACAGGTGGTGTTTTGTGTGTTTTTTAAGAAAAATAATGTTTTCATGCTTAAGAATCCCCACAGTGGCCCCACATGCAGATCCACACCATACCCTCCGAGGTTTCGGGCAGCTCTGCGTCCGTGGCGTTCTCCCCAAGGTCGCTGGAAGACGAGACGCTGTCTGTGGTCATCAGTGCCTGGGAGAGACAGCTGTCTGTTAATGCAGCCCCACCGGAGGCGGGGGTGCCCTCCTGGGCTTCTTTCTTTTACGGCCTGCCCAAATCAAGACAGTTGCAGCAGATTGAAATTATCCACCGCAGCGGTCGCGAATCAGCCTTCCCCCGGGATGGACACCGCTGGCAGGTGTGGGTATCTTGGCGTCGCCCAGTGCCTGGACTTTCCCCACGTAGCCCAGGGGGACGGTGCAACCGCCTTAAGCACGAAACAAGGTCACACGTCCCTTTTTTCTGGGCCCTTGAAGCTAAACGGACGGGCAGCCTTTCACCGAGTGGCCTGAGGTGGCACCTTGACCGACCGCAAGGCCACCCCAGGATGCACGGCTGGCCCTTTACCTGGAGAGAGGGCCGGGGTCCCTAAGGAACCCTCACGAAGAGCCAGGAGGGGAGGGAGGGGCTTGCTCTGCAGGCGCGGAAGCCCCATGGGAGTCTGCGCCCAGCTTGCCCGTTGCTGCCGCCGCCGCTGCCAAGTAAGCGAGCAGGCCCAGGCTGTGCCAGAGGGGGGGCACTCACCAGAGTGGGCACTTCGGAGTAGTCTGGGCCCTCGCTGGCTCCCAGAGGGGCCGTGCCCGGTTCCTCCTCCTCCTCCTCCTCCGTTGGCGCTGTCCTTGCTGAAGAGGAGACAAGAGCAGTAGCCAGGATGGGTGGTGGGCAGCGGGACAGATATGCAGACCTTTGTGCCCCAGGGCATGGAGGGGTTGTGGGTCCATGGTGAGGTTCTCCTCCGAAGGAACTGGCTACTTTTTTTGACGGGCTTTGCATTTTAACAAGTAGCTAATTGGCAGTTTGATATTACATCATTTTCTGCCCTTGCTCAGCTGCTTTCTGATAAAGGTGCAGGAGAGGCAGCCCCCGCCCAGCCCCAGCCGTGGTTTGGTCACTGTAGCCGGAGGGCTAAAAGATGGACCCGCCAGGGAAGGAACAGGCTTTTAAAATAACAACGTTCAGCGGATTTTAACCCTCAGAGGAGCCCCAGGCTTTCCTCTGGGTGATTGGGAGAACTTTCGGACCCATTAGGCACCGCCACCCCCAGCCCCCCACCGCACCGCACCCCACCCTGAGCGATTTGGTTGTAACATTTGGTTGCAACATTTCCCAGCTGAATCCCGGAGGACCTCGGCTGATGTGCTGCAGCTTCCTTTCTGTTGCAAGCCTAATTCTTTTTCTGTGGAAAGCAGGCGTGGAGGTGGATTACTCACTGCCCTCCACAGTGCCAGGAACTGACCAAGCACATTCCCTCCTTTCCCAGCCTCGCTTGACGGGGGCCCTGAGGGGGCAGTCACAAAACGAAACTTCTTCCTGCAACTGTTCCACTGACTGAAACTCCAGGGCGTTATTCCGTTTTGGCTTCTTTATACTTTCAAAAGTTGCATTTATGAATTGATTCTATAACGCTTAGCAGCCCTGAGCATTCCAGGAGGGGTGAACTAAAATATACACACATTTTGCCAAAAATACTGAATTTCCCCGGTGAGAACTGCGCCTTGCACCGTGCTTACCTTCCTTGGCAAAGATGCAGATGGTCACTCCGGCCACGAGGAAAATGAGGAGCCGTATTTTAATGGTCATTTTTGATTTCTTGTTCCAAAAGAAGCAGAGAAATCGCCCCCTGTCCGGCCCAGCGGAATCCCAGCCCGGGTTAATCTAGTTCCCCCACAGGCTTACTGGTCTGGCCGCTCTTCTGCTCTCCTGGCGGGCTTGACCGAGTGATGGACACAGCCGAGAAGGGATCCGCCTTACCCCTTGCCCTGAGACTGGGTGGGGTTCATGGGGTCCCAAGGGGCGGGCCCTGCCTGCGCCCTCCCCACCTCTCAGGTTTAATGTTACAGGAAATTCAGAAGATCCTCTGTGATGAGGCAGGCGTGAAGATGAGGCAAGCAGAGGGGGTGGTGAAAGGAGACCCCTCCCTCCCTCCCTCCCAGGCAGGACTGCTGGGGGTTTTCTGTGGATAAAAAGCAGCCCCAGAGCAACCTCTTTGCAGCAGCTTCATGGGAGTTCCCTCTTTCTGGCGAGAGACAAGGGCTCTGGAGTGGAGGGAAACATGGCCATCTGGGGGATGCTCCTCTGCTTAGGGACCCCCAGTGATCGCCCACTCGGCACGAAGGCCGCCTTCCCACGTCCTTCAACTGGGCTAAAACAGGGCTGAATGGATGGTGACTTGGTGCGATGCGGGATCCTCAGCCATTGTCTCGGCTCCCGTTTCATTCAGCTGGCTTCCTTGAAACCACCATGGTGTAGAGTACTTGCTTGTCGTGTAAACACAGCCCTTGGGCTTGGCTGACCTCTGTTTAAGGTTTACCTCTGTTGTGCGAATTCAGACAAAAGGAGTGTAAAGATTGCCTTTGCCAGTCTGGCCCCAGCGTGAGATGCACTTCCTTTTATTTCTTGAACCCAGGGCCTTCCTGGGTGGTAGCCACCCTGCTCCTGGCACGGCTTTGAGGGGCAGCCTCAGCGAGCCCCCTTCTCCCTCCCTCTTCCCCTGGGCTCTCCCCCTCCCTTCCCCCCCCTTGCACGGGCTGCCTTCCCGCCTCCTCTTGAGTGGCTGCTATCTGATCCAGGATACGTCTGCCGTCTGGACCACACGCTTCCAACCACACTCCGCTCGGCTGCCTCACAGGCCAACGCTGGGGCTGCCACCCTGCCGAGATGCCGACGGCCTCTCTGCCGGTGGTGACGGCTCTCCCGCGGCCTCGCTGAGTTGCCAAGATGCTGCCTGGCGTGCCGCCCTTGGTTTTGCTCTGCCTGCCCTTCTCCTTGGGGCACCCCTGCCCGGCCACCTGCAGCTGCCCGGACTCTCACACGGTCGACTGCCGGGGCCAGGGGCTGCCCGGCATGCCTACCCCATTCCCCCTGGACGTACGGAAGCTCCTGATGGGCAACAACAGCATCCAGAGGATCCCAGAGGACTTCTTCATCTTCCATGGTGACCTGGTCTACCTGGAGCTCAGGAACAACGCCATCGCTCTCCTGCCGGATGGGACCTTCAGCAGCTCCAGCAAGCTGGTCTACTTAGATCTGAGCTACAACAACTTGAGCCAGCTGGGTGCCGGCCTCTTCTGGTCAGCAGAGCGGCTGGTCAAGCTCTGCCTGGGGAATAACCGCCTGGCTGAGGTGGACGAGGCGGCTTTCGCCAGCCTAGAGCACCTCCAGGTGCTTGAGCTGAACCACAACCGCCTGCAGAGACTGAGCGTGGTGGCCCTGTCCGCCCTGCCCAACCTCCGGGCCCTGCGCCTGGACGGCAACCCCTGGCTGTGTGACTGCGACTTTGCTGGCCTTTTCAGCTGGCTGCAAAAGAACGCCTTCCGGCTGCCCCCAGGTAATTCCGACCCCCCTCCCTCCCTCCTCCCCAGGCCCTCCATGCCTCTCTTCTCCCCACCCCCTGCTCTTCTCTCCCTCTCCCGCCCCCTCCCTGCACTGTAGGTCCCACCCTTTGGCCTGGGGGAGTCTCTCTGTGTTTGCTCATTTCTGGATTTATAAGGCTGCCCAACTCAGAGAGGGCGGCTCCTGGCACCCTGCCCTTTTCCTTGGGTGGTCCCAAATCACAGCCTCTCCCTGAGAAGCCCCTGTGGAAAGGACGGCCCAGCCAGGTGGGATGAGCCGGAGAAGAGAAGGGAGGCCCTCGGGAGGGGGGGGCTGAGCTGCCTTCAACAGGGGTCTCTTTGGGGCCCTTGGGGTTGGGGCAGGTCAGGCCCTCTAGTGGGTTGGGGGGCTTTTGTAGCTGTTTCCCAGCAGATGGATTGCTGGGAGGGGCCCTCCTGCATGTGGGGGTCTTGATAGGAGTGGGGTCTCCCCTGGGAGGTAGAAGTTGATTCCATCCAATCCGAGAAACAGCTTGCACGTGCATGTGTGCGTAAGAGCGCCCTTGGCGCAGGTGTCTGAATTGGGCCCTCCTGTGCCAGTGAGCGAGCCGAGACTCTCTCCGGCCCAGGGCTTTCGAGCATCAACTGGACTCTGCCATCCTCCTCTCCCTCTCTACATTTCCTCAGGCAGGTTTCTGGAGCAAAAGGGCCTTGGCCTCAAGGGAGCCTCCTTTCAGCATTTCTGAAGCCAATGCCCCCCCCCAATAATCTGCCTGCCCTGCTCACTGGCTGGAGTGGCCAGGCTCGGTCAAGCTGGCCAATGGGCTTCCTTGTCCTTGCCTCCGTCTCCCTGCTATCAAAGGCTGCCAAAGTATTTGGCATCTGTGTATGTGGGAGGGGGCAGGTGGCTGTTGATCAGTTCCTCTGGACGGGCAGTTCTGTGGAGCTGAGGATGCGAGGCAGAACGGAAAGTGCCAGCAATCTGGCTCAGGCAGCCACTTTGCTGGGGACTTCCTTCTCCCCTCCTGTCTCTTCTGCACACACACACACACACACACACACACACACACACACACACCAGTGGTGAGGATTGCAGCGGGCAGACTGGAACCCAGGGAGCCACTGCTGCTCTCCTGCCAGGTAGCACACTTGCACAGGGTTGTGAGTCTGTCTAGGCAGCCTTGGGCTGAACCAGATGGGAAAAGCCACAATCACTAATGCTCACGTGACAACATTCTAGGGCCCTAGTGCTGACTTTGCTAAGAGGGAAGGGGACAAAGCCTTGTAGAAGAAAAAGGCCTTCCCTGGAGACTCCTCTGCCAAATGCCCATCAGAGGAGATGGAATCTCACAGCTGCCCCCTTCCCCCCCCCCACCCCCCAGGAGATCAGGCCTAAGTAGGGATTCCTTTTGTCAGGTTGCTTCATCTGCATCTCAGCATTTGCCAGAAGTTCAGAGAACTGGACTGCAGTGCTGAATAATTTGAGAAAGACAGAGGAAAAGAGTGTTTTTATCCAGTTTTGGGCTCAGCTGAGTGGTATTTTGGGCAGGGGAGCTGTGAATGCTACTCCTAAGAGTAAAATCACCTTACTCTGTGCCCCTCCTCCCCCTCCCTCTCTGCCTCTTGCTGTGCTGCAGGTCTGGGTGATATCCGGTGCTCCCTCCCCACGGAGGAGAGCTCTGTGCCGCTCAGCGACCTCACGGAAGCCAGTTTCCGGGACTGCAAGTTCAGGCTGTCTCTGGCGGACCTCCTGATCATCGTCTTCTCCGGGGCGGCCGTCTCCGTCGCAGCCATCGTCTCTAGCTTTGTTCTGGCACTGCTGGTGAACTGTTTCCAGCGATGTGCACCCAGCAAAGACAACGAGGAAGAGGAGGAAGGCTGAGCGCCCTTCCCTTTCCCTGCACCTGCCTGCCTTGTTCAAAGGAGGCAAAGGGCAGTTCAGTTCCGTAGCTGAGGGCCGAAGAGCCCCGCTGTGGAAAGCTGGGTCAAGTCGTGGCGAGGTTGAGGGCGAACGCTGGCAGCTCGGACTCCAAAAGAGCATTGCCCCTTGAAGCTAAAATTTTCCTCCGCCCCCCCCCCAAATGTAGCGTCACGATGGTGACCAATCCAGTACGTGTCGCACCTGTGTAAAGTTGTGTCCTGTGATCTTTTGGTGTAAAAGTGACCGCAACTGGTGCAATGTTGTGATTATTAACTAGGTATGTGAGGGGGGCACTCAAGTCAAATTCCAGGGGTTGGGGGGAGTCTTTGTTCCGCCTATTTATTTTTCCCTGCCTGTTCACCCCCCCCCCCCATGGAAAGTATTCCCAGCAGTCTGCTCCCACATCGGGGCAGTCCTCCCTTTCCATCCTAATCCAACTGCTGTGCCCCCTCCTCTCTGGAAAGAGGACAATCACGTCTCCTGGGTGCCCCCAGCAGCTTTATTTGGCCTGGGGGGGCAAGGAAGGGGAGCGAGAGGGAGCTCAAAGCCACAAGTGGCCCCAAGGTTCCCTGAAGCCCTTCTCAGCGGAAATCCGTGCAAACTTTACTCCATTTTCTATGTCCCTGGAATTGTGGCCGGCTGGTTCTTTGAACTCCTCCTTGTATCCTCCTCTTACCGGGTGGCTTGTGGGAAAGCTGTGCTGATGCAACAACCACCGGTGCTTCCCCTGCACCTTCCTCTCAGAGAAGAATGCCCCCAGCCGAGCCGCCCTGTGAGGCTCCCACCCTTCTCTCAGGCAGGAGCATCCAGGCTTCTGGGCAGCCACTGCTGGCGGCTCTGCTCCAGGATGCGCCTGGTGTCCGGCCGCTGGCGAGGGGCATAGGCCGAGGCAGGAGGCTTGGGGTAGGAGCTGTGGTAGACGGTCTGGGCCACTTCCGTCTCTTTGCGATGCCAGGCTTTCATCAGGTGCTCGACAAGCCCATAGTTGGTTGGGGGCTCTGAGGAGGAGGGAGGGAGGGGAAGCAAAACGAAAGGGAAAAGGTGAGGGGTGAGGGAAGGTGAAATGGGGGAGGAGGGGGAGAGGGAGGAGGGGCCGTAACTGTTCCCAAATAATTGTTAGACCAGAGATCTGAGCAGCGATAGAGGAACTGAGGCAGTGAAGCTTAAGACCACTTAGGATGAACCAAGGCAGGTGGGTCTTTCCTCCTGCATGCTGGTGGGGGGCTTCGGGATGAGGGGGCAGTCTTTCGGTTCTTCGAGGGGGGGCTGATGTGACCATCCCCAGAACTACCATGTCAGACCGCTAGCATCCATTGGATAGCCACAGTGTCAATCGTGTTTGTAGGCAGAGACTGTTTCATCCAGATCCGGTAGCCCTGACTCTACCCAGCAAGGATCTGGATGCCCCCCCTTCCACCCCCTCTGGAGACCTGCTTTAATTCCTACTTGTCCCATTGCAGCCGGCTAGTCCACCTGATGGTCTTGCAGATTCCACAGGTATTCCTTGAGACCCTTACCCAGCCTTCTGGCTCGGGAGCCCACCACCCCTCCCTTCACTGCCCTTCGTCCTCCCGGGACCTACCAACGAGGGGATAGTCTGATTTCTCTGGCGTCCAGGCCAGTTTGTGCCTGTGCCATTTGCGGAGTGGAGGCAGCTGGGGGTTGTGGCCGTGTCTGTTGTATTGGTCGTCGTACTGCGAGACCAGGTGCTGATGACTGGCCTCTTCACAGTGGGTCAAGATATACTTCCTTGGCAGGCCCTAAAAGGCAACGAGTGGCATTTTAAAGTGGTGGGCCTGACTGAGGAGCAGGCTGCAAGTGCCCCTCCCATCACGCCCGGGGGTGGGTGGGCTGGCTAGGCTGAGGAGGTGAACTGACACTGGGAGAACTGGGCTGGGCAGGGCAGAATCCTGAGTCAGACCTTGGTGACTGTTTGGGAAAGGCATGTGGCAAAAATGTCCTGGCCTGCCTGAACGGAGCCAGGGTGGCTCTCGGGGCTGTGAGGGGACTACAAAGCCCCTGCTCAGAGGCAGGGAGCTTGGGAGGGAAAAGCATCCAGAGGCTGGTCTGTGGGGGGGGCACTCGGGACTAAACGTAAGAGTAGCTTTTGTGTTGCCTGCTGAGTTTGGTTTGCTTTCAACTTGACTGGATTTTGTTGGGTTTTCTTGGTGTGTAGTTCAGCCCCTCGGGTTAGTGTCTGGCTCTGTGTATTGTGCACACCCAGGAAACGAGTCTCTTCTCTGCCACTGTCACGTGCAAGGCGTGAGAGCAGCCCATATGGGGCTCAGTGTGAAAGAGGGGGCAGGAACCGGGGCTCTCCCTCTCAACCCTGGCTGGAATTGCAAAGCCTTCCTAGTCCAGCCGGGACGTGGAACTAAAAGGCCCCGCAGGGGCAGAGGGCCCCCCAGGCTTGTGATCAGGACTCCCCCGTCACTCACTTCCAGCCGCTTCATAAGCCTCCGCATCACTGTTCGATCCGGGGTCCCAGTGGAGAAAGGAACAAAATCTTGTTTGAAGGTGCTTTGACCGGTCCCCTCATTATCACGGACAAACTAAAATAACCCAGATAAGCAGACATCATAGAAACAAGCTGAGATCACCCATGCTGGGCTCCCCCTCTGGGAACCCACAGATTCCGATCTCCTGTGCCAACTGTCTTGATGCCCCCCCTCGCCCCCCCCCGACTTTCTTACCCTCCTCCTCTCCTCTCCCCAGTTTCCAATCAGCACTTTGGTCGAGTACTTTGGCTCCACCTTCCAGCTTGGGAGGGTGCATTCCTGGACATCTCTGCATAGGTTAATCATGATTCCACCCCCCCTTTCTCCTTCTAGGGGCTCCTCTCTGAGCGGAGAGTTGGGCCTTTGTGGTGTTCCTTCATCTCAGGCTCTCCATTGTTGCCCATCGCCTTGGTTACCCTTGTGACACACGGTAATGGGAGATTCTGTTGTGATGCAATCCCTGGGCTTGTTCTATGGGGTCCAGGGCTATGGGGCCAGATACATAGGGGATGCTTCTAGTTGCTTGGAAAGTCTGGCTGAAAATCAGGAGGATAAACGGAACTAATTAAAGTACATCTGGTGTTGGGGAGCCTCTTCTATCTGCGCCGTTCCTCTGTAGATTCTTTGTAAAGGTTTCCAGCTTTTTTTGATCCTGAACCTGTTTGTTACCTCCTTTGCAAAAGGATTGTGTTCAAGACTAAGTTGCCATGTTAATATAACAGAGCAAGTTAGCTCTATTTTATTCCTGAATTGCAGCACCAAATCTACACGGCCATTTCCATAATGTTGTTTCTAACATTTATTGTTTAATCTCCCAAATAATCTGAGTCTCAAGTCAACGTGCAAATAAAACAAAACGAATGCCATGGAACTCTACGTGAAATACCACAATGAACCAACCATTTGGAATAATAGCCCATTAAAACAGCAGACACCGAATCCAGTACCATAGGACAGTATGATGTGGTTGCTTCTCATGGCCGTCATGCCTGCATGAAGCCGGCATGGAACATACACCCCCTCCCGTTCTGCCCAAGAGAAGGTCACTCCGATCTCTTCTCCGTGATGGGAAGCGTGGAGAGCCTCTGCCTCCCACCTGCTTGGCCACTGCTCACACTCCAGAGCAATTCAGCCTTTTGTGCTCAGGCTGGTCCCAACTGGACTGAATCAGTGACAAATGTATGTCTTCCACCTCCCGACTCAATATTCTTATTCTTGTTATTTCATAAGCCTTTAATGAAGCTGACAATATCATCCACCCCCTTTTTTCCGGATGGGAAACCGAGCCAGCCTCTTTCAAAAAAGTCTATAATCCCATGGAATCCGTTTGCGAGGTGGAGCCAGGTCACCGGAACACCCTGCTCTTCCAGGCGCTTCCTGTAGAGCAGACCGTCGTCTCTGAGGACGTCGTATTCGCAGGTCAGGATGAGGGTCTCAGGAAGCAGCCGGAGGATGGCCTCCTCCGCCAGAAGCGGTGAGCATTCGGGCAGAGTCAGGCTCTCAAGGGCCTTGCTGACGTCCTCTCTGGAGGAAAGGCAGGCAGTGGGCCTGTAGCCCCCAGCCTTAAACCCCTCCGGGAGGAGGTCCCCGCTCAGCCACTTCCTGTATTGTGCTTTCAGTTTCAGCGGGACGTGCGACCCTTCCAAGATGTCCCCTAGGCGCGAAGCGTCTCCCGTCAAGCGCTGCAGCAGGTAGAAAGCGGCCCGTTCTCGGAACAGAAGCGGCACAGCACGGTTCTGCTGGTAGGAGGGCAGGTTGAAGTCGACCGCTTGTAGAACGGGGCAGAGGAGGATCTGAGCGTGTACCTTGGTGGGGCCCGATCCACTTGCTAAGATTTGGCAGACCCTGGCAGCGAGATTCCCGCCCGCCTCATTTCCAGCAAGGATGACCCGGCTGCTGTCCACCCCGTAGTCCTCTGCGACCTTCAGAAAGTGGGTGGAGGCAGCAACACAGTCGTTGAGCTGGGCGGGGTGTCTGTGCTCAGGAGCCAAGCGGTATCTGCAGGGAAGGAGGGCCACATAAACCAGGGGAAGACTTTGACCTGCACCCTCAAGAGACAGAGAGAGATCCCCATGGTAGTTCACTACCAGCCTCCTCGGATGCGAAGAGAGCGCTCTCTTGGGAAGCAGAAACCCTGGGCAGTAAGGAAGAAGCCCCTCCTCGTGGGTGGGGCAAGCTTGGTTGACCCCAAATTGGGGAAGACTTTAACTTTTTCAGGGCAACGGGACTGCCCCCAAGGGGGAGTCTTACCCCATTTGCTTAGATCAATGAAGGAAAATCATGGCGACGTTGTTGGGGAGCTTCGCCCAAGATTTGTTGGGGATGTGGCCTTGCAAGCTGGTGGCCCATTCTCTTGGGCTGCCTCCTCTCAACTCTCAGGATCTGGAGTAAGATTTAAAAACCCATTTGGGATGACTTACGCCACGGACACAACCACCGAGTCACTTTCTCTGGCCAAATAGCAGCAGAGGTGCTCCTGGCTCCCTGAAAAACAGGTTATTTGCATGATTGACTGGAAGGACAGTCAGCGCTTGCCAGCCCTGCATCACGCATCTCCTAAACACTGCCACCACTGTGGAAACCACCCCTTTCTTTGAATCAACTGGTTCCTTCCGAATGGATCCAGCGGTTCAGTACTCACACACGGAAAACCTTTTTTTTTCCTGAATCTGACCCATTTTCTGAATTGGATCAGTTTAGTTTGGCAATTCTATTCTGAAACCCAAGTAGAGTAAATTTGGAGATCTGATCTGAATTATTGAGTACAGTCAATATAGCATCACTGCGCCTGAGTCAGATCTGGATCAGCAAAGAATTAAAAATTCACTCTCTCTCTCTCTCTCTCTCTCTCTCTCTCTCTCTCTCTCTCTCTCTCTCTCTCTCTCTCTCTCTCTCTCTCTCTCTCTCTGTGTGTGTGTGTATGTAAAATCCTGCCTTTCACATTCTGGGAAGTTTTTTTTGCTGTTTCTGTCCTGGGGAGGCGTCTAGATGGACCTTCAGAGCCTCCCTTTTGTGTCCCTCTCCTGGGTCTTCCCATAGCTCTGCTACGTTCCACCTCCCCCCCCCGTCTTTTCTGGGAGCTGCGCTGTGGAGTGTGGACGGTGGGGCGGCTGTAGGGATAGTGTCCCCAAAGGCAGCCCCTCCCGCAGTCCTCTCCCTCCTGGAAAGGGCTCCCCCACCCCAACCTCGTCTCCTTGGGCATCAGCTTCGGTTTCGGCTAGGAACTCCCCGCGCTCCTCTCCCTTTGGAGGAAGCTGACCTCCCGGCGACGCGGCTCACCCAAGCTGCCGAAGATCCAGCCCCCTCCGTGGAAGTACACGATGCCCTTCCTCGGGCCAGCGGCCGAGGGCGCTTTGGGCCGGTAAATCCGGACGGGGATCCCCTCGAAGGCGAAGTCCTGGACGCAGAGGGCGGGGTCTCTCCTCCTCGTCCAGGCGTTGCGCACAAACCGGACGAACTGGATTTGGGTGCAGAGGCGCAGGTTCTCCAGGATCCGTCCCTTTTAGGGGAGCAAAGCAAGGCGCTTGACCGGCTGGCCGCAGGCAAAGACAGCCTGCTCCGGGCCTGACTCGGAAGCCCCTCGGACCTCCCTGGAGCAGAGAAGCGCCCAGCCACCTGCGGGAAGCTCGGCTTGGCCCCGCGCGGGTCCTCAGCCTCCCCTCGCTCCCTTCAGGGGTCTGGGCGGAGCCCTTAAAGCCCGGAGGCTTTAGCGAGGGGGTCTCTCTCCAGGGTCAGCGGGGCCGCTCACCCCGGGCTGCCCTTAGAGACGCCCGAGAGAGGCCGGTTTTTGTACGCGCCCCGGGACGCCCAGCTTGGCTCTGCCGGGCTCCCGAGAGGGGACCCCCGTCCGGCTTCGTCAGCCCAGGTCGCCTCGACCCCCCCCCCCGCCCTGCCCGGGTCTGGCCACTCTCCGCTCAGCAGCACCGCCGCCGCCGCAGTTCGGCAGAGCCCTTCCTCCCGCAGGGCATGGGCCGCGGCCCGGCACTTGCCTGCCTGCCTCCCTGCCTCCCTCGGGGAGTCCCGGGCGCCCGCCCTGCGCCGTCAGCTCACCAGGACCGCGGCCCCGATGCGGCAGGCGTGGATGAGGCGGAGCCTGGCCGGCCGCTCCAGCCCGGCTGGCAGCTCGGAGTTGGTGGCCTCGAAGTAGATGCTGCCCAGCACCAGCAGGATCAGGGCTGCCAGCCCCGCCGCGCCCGCCAGCGCCAGCAGCGCCTGCGGGAAGCCCATCGGGGCGCCGGCCGCGGACGGAGGGAGGAAGCGCCGCCGCCGCCGCAGCGCTCGGCCTCGGGCTTCGCGGTCGGGGCGGAGCGCCCTCGGACCACACCTCCCGTCCTACTCGGCCCCTCGCCGGATTCAGGCGCGGCTTGTTGCTCGTAGGACACCGGCCGAGCCCCGCCCGTGCAGCCCAGACGGCGAGGACCGGGGGGGGGGTGAATCTGACCCCGCCCGCCCGCCAAGCAGAGGCTCTCGCTGTTACTGGAAGGAGCTCCTCGTCCTGGCCTCGAGGGGGCTCGGTAACTGGGCAAGCAACCGTTCCCACCCCATAGGGTTGGAGGGCTTTCGCTGGACGTCGCTGGGGGTGGAGAAGACCTCCGTGTTGCAGACCTCCAGTTTTGCCCCAGAGAGGGATTGCGCTGGACAGTGTGGAAATTGAGGTGGGGGGCAGAGGCAGGAAAGCCCCCCCCCTTGCCCCCAGTCATTCTCTTTCTGTTCTTTCTGGTTGTGGCTCTTGCATCCTGTGCTGTTCCATCCCCTACGCTGGGCTGGGAGCGGGGATGCTCTGAGCAATAATTCAGCCTCCTTTTCTTTCCTTCCTTCCTTCCTTCCTTCCTTCCTTCCTTCCTTCCTTCCTTCCTTCCTTCCTTCCTTCCTTCCTTCCTTCCTTCCTCCCTCCCTTCCTCAGCCTTCTCCTTGGAGTTTCATGGCTGTGGACCCGAAGAAAACTGCATCTTAAAAGGCAATAGACTTAAGAGCAGCACTAAAATACTTCCTAGGAAACAGGCTTTTCTTTTTTGAAAAGTGAATATAAAGTGGGGACAGGAAGGAGATTGCAGATCAGTAGAAAATTCAGCCCTTCTGCCCAGGGCCTGCCTCGACCTTCACAGTTCCATCACGAGGCGGTGAATCACTCCTCCATCTGGGACAGACATTTCTGCTCAGGTTCTGACAGGCACCTGGCATATTACGGGGGCGATGGTGCCAGGTGTCTCTGTCCAGGAGAGTCTCTCTCCCTTTTCTAGAAGGGTTTTCCCTAAGAGAGAGACGTGCTGAGCTCCTTCTGGCCTCAGAAGTGCCCAGCGAGAGGCTCAGCATGAGACCTCAGGATCTGTGCAGTGCAAAGAGGAAGGCATGGCTGCCATGCCTTCCTCGGAGAGGAGCGGCATAAAAATTTAATTAATAAATAAATAAAACCCCTCCCATCATTTTCACTCTGTCATAATGATCGGGGTTTATCGGAATTATGGAAATGAAGGCCGTGCTTCCTTGGAGCTTTGCCTGCACACGTGATGATTGGGATCTAGGATGAAGTACGTGGGCACCTTTGGCATTAGGGAGTGCCACGAGAATGAGCAGCCGGGCCTGGTCTGAATGCACCGGAGCCGAAAGGCGGAAGAAAAACCCTCCTTGGAGTCTCTGAGGGACATTCGTCCTTTCAGGTCAAGTGAAGGATCTCGGGTTCCTGGTTTAGTTCCTTTGCGAGGGAACAAACAGAGCAGACAAGCACTGATAAAAGCGTTTCGGTGTTTGCTTTGCTCTATCAGGTGGTTTTCCAGCCACCTTGAAGGAGGAAAACAAGAAGAGAAGAGGGCAGAAGGATACAAAATAAGGCTAGGCTTTTATTAAACCAGAGAAGGCTTTCCAGAAAGACAAGCTTTTAAGGTTTCAAGAATTTGAGTCAGAACCAGCTTGCCCCAGGCTGCAGTCTTGGCTTCCATTCCCACTAGAGCATGGAAAGCAAAAGACATCATAATCTAACATTTGCAAGGCTCTGCTGAACTTTGATGCAAAGAAGGGAGTGGGCCTCAGTGAAACCTAACCCAAGAGAGTTCATCCAACAAGCACCAGCATAAACGGAAGGAAAAGGGGTATTTTCAACTCCAGTGCACCTCCCAGAGAGGGACCCCAATGAAGGAGGAGGGAGAGCTGCACAGGCCCCAGAGGCCCCAGAGGAATCTCCATCTGGGGCAGGTCATCATAACCGGCCCAGGCCAAGAGCAGAGCAGGAATGTCCGTTAACAGCCTTGGCTGCCCTGCTGGCATTTGGTCAGCCTTCAGACCTGAACATCCCCTGGGAGTCTGGAGGTCCAGGGAGGTTGGCTTCCCCGAGCCATACGGCCCTTTGAACAGGCGAGCTGCTATCCTGGTTGTGAAAACATTGCAGTTCGCCTCCATCCTTTCCTGAAGTGTCCGTGATCCAAACATTGGTGCTATCAAGACTTGGCACCTCAGATGCTGGGCTTTGATGTACCATTTTGGTGGGCAGGGGAACCAAGCGAGGAGAGGGTGAGGCGAAAAGGGGTGCGCGCACACACACACACTTTTCAGATCAGGGTGGTAGTGATCATTGGCACAACGTCTGTCACTATTGAGGACATCTGGCTTGAGAAGCAGCTGGATGACCATCTTCTTCAGGAGTTCTTCTGAGTCTCTTTGATCTTCAGAGCAGTGTTCCGGTGGAGAGGACCCGGGTTCGGGGTTCACTGACCAGCACTCAAGCGGTTTTTCCGAAGGGGAGCACAAGTCTGGGACACCCAATTCTCTGTATTTCAGGAATAAGATGAAAAGATGAGGTCTGACTCTTGGTTTCATTTTAGTCTTACAAGCGTCTGATAAAATCAGTGACATCGTGGACAATCCTTTTTGATGAAGGAAAGGACAGGATGCCATAGCCAAAAAGGGCCATTACTCCATGCATGGCGTTCTCTACATGGCTCCAGGTTACCGCCACACCATTGTCTATCAGCCGCTTCATGTACAGCAGCCCATCGTCTCGAAGGACATCAAACTCGCAGGTCAAAAGGAAGGTCTGAGGGAGCTTGCAGACGACGGCATCCTCGGCCAACAAGGGGGAAAAGGTCTCAGAGAGCATCTCTTTCATTTCTTCGTGGAGCTGAGGGTTAAAACTAAACAAAGCGTGGTCTTGTTCTCTATAGCCCCTGACTTTGAAGTGTTCAGGGATGTTGTTGGCATTCAGCCACTTCTGGTACTTCAGTCGCGTGGCCTTGGGGACATGGCTGCTCTTCAGAAGTTCATTTGCAAAGGAAGTTGACTTGTTAAGGTAGCGGCAGCAAAAGTAGGCGGCCAGTTTTTTCCACAAGAATGGACTTCTGCAGTTCTGCTGATAGGATGGCAAAGAGAAGTCCAGGGCCTGAAGACATGGATAGATCAGTACTTGGGCATGGACCTTGGGAAGGTCTCTGCGATCCACCAGTAACTGGCAAATGCGTGTGGCAAAATTAGCCCCGCAACTGTCTCCAGAAATGATAATACGGGAACTGTCCACACCATAATCTTCCGAATGTTTCATGAGGTAGACAGCAGCCTTCAGACATTCAGTGTACTGGTTTGGATAAGGATTCTTCGGCGCAAGTCCATACCTAAAAGGAGCAGAAAATGACTTATTATGGATTCTTGGTACATTGATGGATTCAGTCCTTGCTTTCTTTTGAAAAACTTTCTTTAAAAAAATATGTTAACACATACAATCAATCTTCTGCCAAACAGGATCAAGGCGGCTCCATCTGGAGCTTCTCCCTTCCTCACTTGGGAAGTCCGGCCCTTTCCCCTAAGGCCACTTCCTGGCCCTCACTCCCTTCCCCTCTGCCCTTCCAGCTCGACCCCGAGGGACCCTTTCCAGCTGGGGAAAGCTTGATTCTGTGAGCCCTGACCCAGCCTGGGTGCGGTGTGTGTTGTGGAGAGCGGACGGGTAGGCCAATGCATCTCCTTTGCTTGTCTTTGTACAAGACTCTCCACCTGAACCATAACTTTGGACAACCCCCCCCCCCCAGTGCTGCAGGTGAGAGAGGCATGGAGGGGAACACTTACCCAACTGCCACCACCATAGCATTGCCCTCTTTGGCCACATGGCGCAGGATTCTTTCGTAGGAATCTGAAATGAGCAGCAGAGAGTTGCGCTGACTGAGAGCTCATTCCTGCAAACCATTTTCTTTTCTTGCCTGAAGCCTGGGAGGGAGGTTTGCTGAAGGCCAGCCGTCACCCCAAGGTTGTTGTTGTTGTTGTTGTTGTTATTATTATTATTATTTATTTGACTTCTATGCCGCCCTATTCCGGAGAACTCAGGGCGGCTCACAACATAATAGAAATCAACATATAAAAATACATGTATAAAACTTGATTGTTTGGGCGATTTTATATAACCTCTCAATGGATTGAAGTGATTTAAGGTTTGACTTAGATTGATGGTTTAGATATGTAAATGAAAATTATTATTCTTAACAAGATGATTTGTTTGTTTTGTTTAATGGATTGAAATGATTTAGAGATTGTATATAGTATATAGTTTAAAATTCTTGTTAGGATTATATAATAATTTTGTTTGATGTAGTGGGTTTTCTTTTGTTTTACCCTGTACTCACTCTGGGAAGTCGGGAGGGAGGGTTAGGGAGGGTTTATAATTTTATATATGATGTTTTCTCAACTGTAATTGGGGTGGATGTAAGAATATGTAATTACTGTCATTAAGGGGTTGCTCGGGTGGCCTCTGGGCACCACATCTGTTGGAAAGAGGAAGGAGGAGTGAAGGCTGATGTAAGTGGAAGAGTAGGACGGAGATAGAGAAGGAGGGAGGAAAGTAGAAAGAAAGTAGAAAGAAAGTTGGTAAGAGGGGGGATGAGTAAGGAGGGTGGAGTATAGAGAAGTAGAGAAGGAGGGAGGAAAGTAGGTAGTTAGTTGGTAAGTGAGGGGGGAAGGTTAGGGTCGGGGGGGGGGGATGTGGTGGTGGGGGTACCGAGCAGTAATGTTAATTGTGTGGTATGATTATTTTCAGTTGAGTTATTAGTATTAGATGTATTGAAAAATGTACTTATGTTTTGTTTATGAATGATTGTTTATTTTAACACTATGATTTGATTTGAGTAGTTTCTTCTTTCTGTAAAAATTAAAAAAACTAATAAAATATATTTTCAAAAAAAATACATGTATATAAAACCCCTTAATTTAAAAAAAAACCCAATCATTCAACATACACACAGACATACACTGGCTTGGGGCAAGATGTTAACGGGCACTGCTCAGCTCCCCTGTTTGCTTCTGGGATACTTTTTCAGAGGGCAGACTCTTCCTCATTTTTTTCTGTCTTTGTGTTTGTATGAGTGTGTGTGTATGTGTGTGTATGTGAGAGAGAGAGAGAGAGAGAGAGAGAGAGAGAGAGAGAGAGAGAGAGAGAGAGAGAGAGAGAGAGAGAGAGAGAGAGAGAGAGAGAGAGAGAGGGAGAGTCATTGAGTGGAATGCCAGGTGGCTTCATGAACATCTCTGTGTTGTTTTGGTAGCCAACCATCCAGAATGGGTTTCTCCATTACCTTGGATATTTTTAGGGTTCCAGCTAATATTGGCCTGAGATGGCCTAACCTTGTTGGCTTAGCTCTCCAAGGTTGGCTTGGAATACTCTCTGTGGCCTTACCGACACTTCCAAAAATGCCTCCCCCTCCATGGAAGTAAAGCACAGCTTTTCTTTTCGAAGATGGCACTGCTCTGGACGAATAGATCCTCACTGGCACCCCATCAAATTTCTGGCTCTGAATCACAAGGGACGGATCCCTGCACGGAGGTACTCCCTTAGTCCAAAACCGTAAGAAATCAGGGATGCTGCACAAACCCAGTTCCTCTAAAACAATTCCCTGTTGGCCAAAGCACAGAAGAGGAGAATTTAATTTTGGGAGATTACCTTAATCTTTGGCCCAAAGAGTGAGAATTCCTACACCAGCATAGTACCCACAGCAAGCAGACAGTCCTTCAGAATGAAACAACTGGCATCGTGGTGTGCCCACCCAGGCTCTGTGTTTTGTACATGGATGTGAGGCAAAGTTTGCATCCTGTTGCTCTCCCTTTAACACAAACCAGAATTGCCCAAATTACAGTGAGTTAGGCTGTAGCAGGTCATGACTCTGGCAGAGTATATATAGCAGGACATTCAACTTTACAAATTGGAGTAATATCCCTAAGCCAGAGGTTCCCCTGTCGTATTGAAGGGAACTTACTGGAAGTGATGGGACCTGACATCTCACCCAGCTGGAGGGCTTCAGGTGGGGGAATACTGCCTTTTACAGAGGGGAAACCCTTCTCCTTCACATCTCCAAATCTGGAGAGAGGGTGGACCAGTCAGTTTCACAGCTTCCATCCCAAGAAGCAAAAAAAACATTTCTCTTCCATTGATGGAGGTGTCCATGAGTTTGGGCCAATTCTAATTTTTAAAGAAAAGGATAAATCAACACAATTCTTCTGTCCCAGTTCATGAAAAAAGGAATGAAGGAAAACCTTACCAAAATTAACACTGTGATGAACATCGTCTGATAGATGCGGGCTTTCAGGAGTTGATCGATCCCGGGAGGAAACACAGTTCCTCTGTATTGGATAAGGACTGACAGCAGAAAGACGGCTGGGTAGACGGTGCCTCCGACAAGAAGGCAGGCCAGGCGCTTCCCGTAGGACACCATTGCACCTCACCTGGGACAGGTTCTCCTGCTCTGCCAAGCTGTCCGTGGTGACTGAATAGCTGATCCATGAAAAAACAGATGGCCCAGGATTGATAAGGGGAGGCTTCTCTTCTCTTCCCCGCCCACTATGGAAACACCTACAGGAAGGATAAGGCAGAGGGGAAGATGTGATGGGAGGCAGCACTGGGTCCATCCTTGTTTTCTATAGCTATCCAAGTAGGAAATGAAGCTGGAAAGAGGGCCAGGTGTCCAGGTAGACCCCTTTGTGCAGGGACTCTACAAGCTTCCCTTTGGACCATCATCTTCCCAGCAGGGCACCAAAATCCCACCTGGTTACTATGAGGGTTGAATCCCCAACGTTCTGCAGATTATAAAAATGATCGATGCATCATCTCACTCCTTTTCCATCAAGTCTTGCTGATGCAGTTATGCTATGTTGAAAAGAGTCTTATGATTGTGGTCCTCAACTGGAGAACTTTTTGGCCATGAGCCATGAACATCCCTCCCCACAAGCGATGTGAAGTGCCCTCCGAGTGTAACTCCTGCATGGCTCCAGACTGGAACAAAAGTCCCAGCCCTCGTAGAAGACAGCAGAGGACAAGGCTTGGTTCCCATTTTGTCATCCCTGGGCAAGGATGGAGGTCACACACAGGCGGCCTTGTGGACAAGATTCGGAAGCAATGAGCAATCGGATGTCATTAGCAGATCAAACAATCTTGATTATGGTAATATCATGTTCCAGTAAAGTGGGTAGATAGGAGTAGATTGATAAGGCCAGTGGTGTGTTTGTTTCTCCTGAGCCTTGTCAGAACCACAAAATATAACACGCTCTCTGAGACTAGCTATTCTCTTCCAGATGTTTTCATTACCCAACTAGGGAACATCATCCGTGTTTCAAAGGCATTTCCAAGGGAAACTTATTGGAAATGGCCAGTGGCAAGGACGTGACTCTGGACAGGTGCCATATTTGTGCTGGTGTTCCTTAAGTCAGTTGCCCAATCCAGGCCTTGATTCCTCCCGGGACTAAGCAGAGTGTTGCCTTGGCATCTACTAACTTGGACCGAGTGGCAAAACAAGCATATCAATTGATTGAAAGCAACATATTCGTGGCACCGCACATCCTTCCCCAGTCAGTTCCCAGAGAAGCCTGCCACGCCAGAGGAATCAGCGCCCCAGCCCCTATGCCTAGTGGAAGAGGCAAGTCTTGACAGCCTTCTGAAGGACAAGGGGGGGGAGGAGGAGGAGGAGGCTGTTCAGGTATCGAGGGTGGGGGGATCCGAGTTGAGAGTGCGCTTCCCAAATTAAAGAGGGCCTGGCCCCCAGGATCAGATGCAGCATCCCTTTGCTTCAGGGCCGGAGCAGCAAAATTTGAGGATTGCGAATAGGGGCCTCTGCCTGCCCGCCTTCGGCCACTGAGCCCTGGGCAGATTGCTGCCAAGAAGAGGGGGGGAAGAGGGGGGCAGAATGAAAAGTAATGCCTCTACCTCCATAACTTTAGTCTATAGACTAAATAGTCTAAATAGGGGTATCTTAATAAAAGCAGGAGGGAATTAGTAATTTTGTTTCCCCCCGCCCTTAATTCTCTGTGTCAGCACTACCCTGTGTGCCAGCCACATCGCGAAAGAGCTCAGTACTCCGTCTCTTTCAGCAGGTCCTCACAGTCTTTTCCATGTCTTGATCTGAGTCAGACTGAGGTCGTTCCATTTGGGGGGGGGAAGGTCAAAGTCACATGGGGGGTGGGGGGCAAGATGGTAAAATGCAACTTGACAGTTGCCTCTGGGATGCCCAGTGAGGAAAGGCCAACACTCACAATATTTTCTGGGCTTTGCTGAATCATAGTTTCAAGCTTTGAGGGTTGCTGTCTAGTGCCGGGTTGAAGGAAACCTGTGTGAATGACACTATCCATGTCCCCAAAAACTGTACAGGCAGCCCTCACTTAACAACACCCATTCAGTGGCCATTTGAGGTTAGGATGATGCCGAACGGGTGGTACTTATGACTGATCTCTGAGATTCTAGCTGTCCCAGCACCCCCCCCCAAGCCGGCCAGGTGCTCTCATCTGGGCCCTGGATGCTCCACAGCCGTACAATCGCCATTTTCAGGCCTCCCTGCCAGCTGGTGATCTCGTATTGGTGGGGGAAGCGTGACGGTCGTAGGTAAGAGTACAGGTTGTAAGTCACTTTTTCCCGAGGCTGTCACGACTCCAAATCAGTCTTGTTAAATGAATGGCTGTGAGCTGAGGACTGTTGTGTATCTCTTTAGGGTTTGATCTGAACTGAGCAAGTGCGCCTGTGTTCTGGGCCCTCCTGCTACGTTGCCCCAGTCCAGCATAGGCACGTGGATCTGCCTGACTGTTTATTGCTGCCTGAAAGATCAGGTGCTGAGTTAAAGGCTGCAGGATTCATATCCTGCCCTCATTGTCTTCGACTAGCAATCATGTCCTTAATCTCTGTAATGAAATATTTAAGCCTCCTTCAGAATCCACTGACCTAATTTTGCCAGGGAATTTAATATGTTGTGCATCCGCTCTGCCTGGAACCCTTCCCCCCCCCCCCAACGGGGAAGGGCAGAGGGTTTTCTGGGAAAGGCATGGCAGGCAGGTAGGGCCAAAGGTGAGGAGGGGCTGTAGGGAGAGAGACCTTCCCTCGAGGCAATGGAGAGATGCATTTGTTCGGTAATCGAACGCCTGGCAGCCACGGGGATATTCAGGTTGGGTGTCAAAAGTCACCCCAAAGTCAAAAGCCCAGGTAAAATTGTTTCGTGCTCTTAATCCGTCCTTATTGTCCGAGACATGATAGGTTTTGCACCTGGGTGTAGCTGTTGCCATGTGACGTTGGCCTGGTGCTGAGAAAGGGGGCGGAGGGGAGGGGGCTCCGTTTCTGGATGATTTCAGAGGAGATCTCTTGAGAAGGAGGAAAGGGTCAGGATGAAACTCAACTAAGCCTGCCTGTGACGGTGTCCGTTCTACTCGAGGGGATCTCTGGTCGTCTTCCAAGATCCTGTGTGTGTGTATCGCAGGAGTGCTAAGAACCATTCTGGAAACTCCCGGTATAGTTTTCTGCCTCTTGATCTTGCTGACCTTGTGAGGCGGCCATTACGGCGAGAGCCCTCCAGGACTCAAAGGGCTTGTGGATTTGGCACTATTTCTTTCTGCCTGCCGCAACCGATGGATTGTGAAATCCTGAGCGGGGCAGCTGTGAGTCTGTTGTGCAGTTTTCCTGCTTTCTTTTGCATCACCTTGGATTGTGCAGTTTCATCCCTGAGGCAGGTTGTAAAACGTAAACAATTGTGTTGTGTGTTCTAATAACCTCAAAAGCAACAGGATGATTTCGGTTCAAATCCAAGGCAAACCCAAGAGAGAGAAAGAGAGACAGAGAGGGGGGGGGAGACCTCCTTTTGGTCATAGAGGAGTGTTGATTGGGAAGTCAAGAGGCAACTGGAAGAACAGGCCAATTTGCCCTTGGAGAACAGCAGGAAGCAGGGCGAAGGCCAACGGAGTTTTGTCAAGGGAACTCCCGGAGCAACCCCCCTCCAACAACCGAGGAGGCGACTCTACACATGGAGGGTCAATACTGAAATCAGATGGATTATCTACTTTGCAGACAAAGACGCATAGGCTCCTTACAGTCAGTGAAAACAAAACCTGGGGCTGGCTGTGCCTCAGATCACCAGCTTCTCAGGGCAAAATTGAGCCTTTAGGGGACAGAGCGGGACTTGGCCCCCCTCTCTCTCTCTCTCCCTCTCTCTCTCTCTCTCTCAGGTCACGGACTGAAGAGGAGACTTGTGTAATATTATTACTAGAGCTGCACACAAAGCACTTTTGAAATAGTCAGGACTTTCCTCCCAACCTGTGGATAGAGAAATGCAGCCCATTATTTCTACGGCAGGCCATCAACATAAGAGGTGAAGTTTATCTATAAAATTGGAGAACATATTCACAGTTAAGCTCCATTTCTTTTTGATGATAAGAATCAGGCCCACTGGTTTTTTTTTAAATGAAATCGCACTGTCTAGTTACAGCAGAGATCAGACTTTGCACAGTAAGCGATCCCATTTGTAAGTTGAGGCATCAAGGGAGCAGAGTAGTATTTTACAACACAGGATTTCCACCCCCCTATGGAAGGGCAAGGTGGCACCGCTTCCCTTAACTGTAATCCGTCTTCTCTTTTCGTTCCCTTCCTTGACTTTGGTGCCGCCATTGCTTTTCCTTCCCGCCAGCTTACCCGCCGCATCGTCTCTCGTTCTGATGTTCCCAGGGTCTTTGTGCCTCGATTCTGGCTCTGCCGCCTCCGGTCGTGAACTCTCTGATCTTGCCACTCTTTGTCCCGTAAGCTTCTCCTGCGTTTTGTTCCCTTCCTTGGCTTTGGTGCCGCTGTCACTTTTCCCTCCTGCCAACTTACCCGCCACATCGCTTCTGGCTCCGATGTTCCCAAGGCCTGTGTGCCTCTCATTCCGGCCCTGTCGCTCTCGGGAATTGACACTCTCTAACGTTTGCCACTCTTTGTCCCTTAAGCGTAGCCTGCGTTTTGTTCCCTTCCTTGACTTTGGCGCCTCCGTCGCTTTTTCTTTCCGCCAGCTTACCCGCCGGATATTCTCAGGGGTGGCGCCTACACTCTGCTCCGATCCTCCCAGCAACGTTCTCCATCGCTTCTGGCTCTGCCGATCCTGTAAAGATCTGTCTTGTTGTTGCAATATAACCGTAGAATCTGTCTTTGAATAGAGGGGGTGGGTGTAGCATCGGTCAAAATCTGACTCTGGTCTATTATTTGGGGAATGGTGTTTGATGAGCCGAGTCAGAACAGATTTGGCAGTTTATTGTGTCGTGTTTAATTACATACAGAGCTCTACACGCTTAGAGCTCAAAGCATTGCTGGCGACCCCACACACCCACTTTCTGTTGCTCCCCTCTGGGAGGTTTTGAATATTTCTAGCAGGACTACACAAATCTGTAATACCTTTTTGTTCCCTACGCCATCCGTCTGGTAAAGCGCCAAGAGTGGTTTTTCTCACCACGCACGTGAATACATAACCCGAACTAGACTCTGTGGTTTCTCCGTCATATAATATATGCGGGTATGTGTATAATTCTGTATTTTGTTTTATTTATGTAGCGTATATTGGAGGCGGCGACCCTTTGAGAGCTGTACGCAAGGAAATTTTATTTTAACCTACGCCGATGAGCGTACGTTCAAAGCGACAATAAAGTTATTTTCTATTCTAAATTCTCTTAAGGTAAGAAGATGGTATGGGTCGTTTACTGTCAGGAGATTGGATATAAATTCCATTAATTTTCGAGGTCTCCACGGAGGCGCCAGGAGTGCCTTGAAATGGAAGAAAGAGGTGTGACGTAGGTAGACATAAAACCTTTTAATAACTCTGTCAATTTCAAAACGAACAGCGAAGGTAAAATGTAACTTCGCTAACTCACTTGAACGCTAACCGTAGCAATAAATTGATACACGTTTGGTGAGGTTTATCTTTTAAGCTAGGCACCCATCCAAGTAACCTTAATTTCTGTTTCTTCCATCATCGAGGCAGCTTAAATCTGTATAAAAAGGATTGAAAAAATCTAAGCTTTTAAGGTACTAACCGTAGAATCTGTCTTTGAATAGAGGGGGTGGGTGTAGTCGGAAAAGAGCAGCCACCCAAAGAAATAATAATAATAATAATAGTTATTATTATTATTATTATAGTTATATGCCGCCCTTCTCCCAAGACTCAGGGCAGCTCACAACAAGAATACAAGTTTAAAAGTACAATATGCGATAGACTAGATACAGTAGATAGACCATACATAGGAGAAACACCAATCAAACGAAATGTATTCGGAGTATACTTGAAGATGTAAGGGAGGAGGGAAGAACGTTTACTAAAACAGATGTTTACAAAGATTAATACCTAATGTTGTATGCTATGTTCTAGGATGATTGCTTAGCAATAGGATTTTATGTTTAATGTTGATCACATTAATATTGAAACGGATAAGGGAAACACCAATCAAAATAAAATGTAACAGGAGTATAGTTGAGGCTAGACACGAGGAGTGGGGGAAAAGGCTTACTAACTCAGACGTTTTCAAAGACTAATACTTAGTATTGTATACCAGGGATCATGATGATTGCTGCATAACATGTTTTTATGTTCAATGCTAATTGTTTCAATAAAAGAATTTTTATAATAAAAAAAAAAAAAAAAGAATACAAGTTTAAAAAAAACATAAGATAAAAACAATTAAAATTACTAATTTACAGTATAAAAACTAGGTAGTTTATTTCACTCATACCACACACACACAGTCACAGTCAAAGGCCCAGGGGCAAAGTGCAGCTCACAGGCCCCAAACCTGTCTGCATAAATGTGTTTTCAACAGTTTTCGGAAAGCTAGGAAATCAACCTTTTTAATGGCATTTTAAGGTTATTTTTCTTTCTCAATAAAACCTTATTAATATTAGGCCATCCTGGGCTTTCTTAACTAGGTTTAAGACTTTAGAAGCAGATTTCTTCTTCCGCCCCTGCGTTGCAGCAAACGGGCTTCCCCTGGCCCTATTAATAAAGGGTTAATACCGTTCATAAAGATAGAGAATACCCTAATCTTAAAATGCCACGAAAAAGGCTTATTTGTTTGGGTGGCCGCAATACCCCTTTTTCTGTCCCATAGCTTTAGCTTGGAGGGCATCCTAGGCCTTTTTAACTGCCTCCATCCTCTAGCTAGGGCAGGGGGAGGCAACCTTGGGTCGTTTATGACTGGTGGACTTCAACTCCCAGAATTCCTGAGCCAGCCACACTAAGGGACGGAAAACTGGTGAAATCAGATACCGCAGCCACAAAAATAAATAAACCTCTTTAATGGCGTTTTAAGATGATGATTCTTTATTATTAAAACCTTATTTATATTAACAAGCCACGATAGGGCTTAACTCGGTTTAAGACTCGAACCAGGATTTCTTCTGCCCCCGTGTCGCCACGTTCATATTAAGAATAAGGCGTTAAGAATAAAAATAGAGAAGAATAAGCTTCAAATGCTCTTAAAAAGTATTTATTTCTTTCGGCGGCAGCAATACCCGTTTTGACCACAGGAGGGCAGGGTTTCCCGTCCCATAGCATTAACATAAGAGGCCGTCGTAGGCCTTTTGCCCAGGATCGGGACACCGAGAAGCTAAGCCCCAAAGCGCAGAGCGTCAGCCAAAGCGTGGCCACTCTATGCTCCTCCGAAAGGGACGAGCCGCTTCCCTCGGCATGACGAGCTTCCTGTCCGTCGCTATCGGCCGTCTCCCAGATCCGGTGGAAAAAAATGACCTTTCCATCATGGCGGCCTTCCTGTCCGTTCAAATTTGCCGTCCGCCAGGGCCTTGGAAAACGACCTTTCCATCATGGCCGCTTTCCGGTCCGTCCTTCTTAGTCATCCCCCAACTTCCTTTTGCGGCGACCTTCTGGGCACGGCGGACTCCACGTCCGATCAACGAGGTAAGCCTTAAAAGCCCAGTAAAAATGCTTATTTCTCTTGGCGGCCGCAATAGCCGAGGGATTACCCATAGCATTACCATCGAGGCCATCGTAGGCCTTTTCGACGGCCTCCATGCCGCTATCGCTAAGGGAGGGAAAACAGGGCCCTCCCGTGGCCCAAGCCGGGTATAGCAGCCACCCAAAGAAATAAACCTTTAAAATGGCAAAAGGGCCTCCCGTCGCCCTATTAATATTTATTTTCGGTTTAAAAATAAAGACGGGGGAAAAATAAATAGCCTTAAAATCCCATTTAAAAGGTTTATTTGTTTTGGCGATCGCAATACCCATTGTTGACCACAGGAGGGCAGCGTTTTCCGTCCCGTAGCATTACCACCGACGACGACGAACTTCCCAGAACGGCCGACTTCCTGTCCATCCGCCGAGGTCGTCCCCAAGGAACTTCCTGTCCGTTCGCAGCACGGTTCCTCGCTTTTTGCCGTCTTCTCTTCTGCACTACGTTGACGGGGCACGCTCAAGGCTTTTGGCGTCCGGGTCGGGAAGGGGGTTCCGTCCCGTCTCGGGGGTCTCCTCGAAGGCTGCCAAGCAAGGCAGCCATTGAACGGTGTTTTCCCAGCGCCCGAGTCCCGGACGTAGAAGAACCCGCCGTATCGCGCTTCCCTGTGTTACACCTTAATATGTTGCTCTTAAAAGTACACCCCCGCTCACCCCCTTCAAGCAAACCGAGATGTTTTTATTCAAGAATAGTTTTGTTTGGCCTGCCCTGCTATTTCTTTAAGGAGATCGTACCTATGTAGGTTTGTATTTAGGTTTGATGTTTCTAAACTATATTTCTTAGAGATACCTATATATTACTGTAGGGGGAATATCAAATATCTATTTGAAATAGTGTCCATTTTTATTAAGAAACGATCAATATAAAAATAAATGTAGTTTATTTTGAAAATGTATATAAGGTTTCAGTGAGGTTAAGGCTTTTCCTTTTAAAGAGACAGGAAAGATGGAAACAGAGCGAGGTTGGAAGCCCAGTAAGAACTCTAAGAGGCAGCGGGAAACACGGTGGGAGGTTGCTCCTCTAAATATTTCAATTTTGGTGGGAAATAGCGGGAGGGACCTTTCCAAGGGCCTTCCTGCTAGTAGAGCTTGGCAGTCTACCGGAAAGGGCCTTTTGCGGCACGCCTGGCAGGCCGTGCAGCAGAATCTTGGGGTGATGCTCACGAGCCCCGCTTTCCGGGCATTTAGGGACAAGGTAAGAACGCATCTCTTTGGCCGAGCTTTTGATTTCTGAGGAATCCTCTTGTGTCATTTAAAGAGCGTTCTCCATCGCTTCTTGCTCTGCCGATCCTGTAAAGATCTGTCTTGTTGTTGCAATATAACCGTAGAATCTGTCTTTGAATAGAGGGGGTGGGTGTAGCATCGGTCAAAATCTGACTCTGGTCTATTATTTGGGGAATGGTGTTTGATGAGCCGAGTCAGAACAGATTTGGCAGTTTATTGTGTCGTGTTTAATTACATACAGAGCTCTACGCGCATTGCTGGCAACCCCACACACCCACTTTCTGTTGCTCCCCTCTGGGAGGTTTTGAATATTTATAGCAGGACTACAAAAATCTGTAATACCTTTTTGTTTCCTACGCCATCCGTCTGGTAAAGCGACAAGAGTGGTTTTTCTCACCACGCACGTGAATACATAACCCGAACTAGACTCTGTCGCATAATATATGCAGGTACGTGTATAATTCTGTATTTTGTCATATTTATGTAGCGTATATTGGAGGCGGCGACCCTTTGAGAGCTGTACGCAAGGAAATTTTATTTTAACCTACGCCGATGAGCGTACGTTCAAAGTGACAATAAAGTTATTTTCTACTCTAAATTATCTTAAGGTAAGAAGACGGTATGGGTCGTTTACTGTCAGGAGATTGGATATAAGTTCCATTAATTTTCGAGATCTCCACGGAGGCGCCAGGAGTGCCTTGAAATGGAAGAAAGAGGTGTGACGTAGGTAGACATAAAACCTTTTAATAACTCTGTCAATTTCAAAACGAACAGCAAAGGTAAAATGTAACTTCGCTAACTCACTTGAACGCTAACCGTAGCAATAAATTGATACACGTTTGGTGAGGTTTATCTTTTAAGCTAGGCACCCATCCAAGTAACCTTAATTTCTGTTTCTTCCATCATCGAGGCAGCTTAAATCTGTATAAAAAGGATTGAAAAAAATCTAAGGTTTTAAGGTACGGCTGCAATCGATATCCACGTTAAACACAAGAATAAATTGCAAAGGAAAATCTCGGCCAAAATGCCATGAAAAAGGCTTATTTCTTTGGGTGGCCGCAATACCCCTTTTTCTGTCCCATAGCTTTAGCTTGGAGCGCATCCTAGGCCTTTTTAACGGCCTCCATCCTATAGCTAGGGCAGGGGGAGGCAACCTTGGGTCTTTTACGACTGGTGGACTTCAACTTCCAGAATTCCTGAGCCAGCCACAATAAGGGACGGAAAACAGCCAGAAAGATAAATAAACTTCTTTAATGGCATTTTAAGATGACTATTAGGGTGTTAGGGTTAGGGTGTTAGGGTTAGGGTTAGGGGGTTAGGGTTAGGGGGTTAGGGTTAGGGGGTTAGGGTTAGGGTTAGGGTTAGGGTTAGGGTTAGGGTTAGGGTTAGGGTTAGGGTTAGGGTTAGGGGTTAGGGTTAGGGTTAGGGTTAGGGTTAGGGTTAGGGTTAGGGTTAGGGTTAGGGTTAGGGTTAGGGTTAGGGTTAGGGTTAGGGTTAGGGTTAGGGTTAGGGTTAGGGTTAGGGTTAGGGTTAGGGTTAGGGTTAGGGTTAGGGTTAGGGTTAGGGTTAGGGTTAGGGTTAGGGTTAGGGTTAGGGTTAGGGTTAGGGTTAGGGTTAGGGTTAGGGTTAGGGTTAGGGTTAGGGTTAGGGTTAGGGTTAGGGTTAGGGTTAGGGTTAGGGTTAGGGTTAGGGTTAGGGTTAGGGTTAGGGTTAGGGTTAGGGTTAGGGTTAGGGTTAGGGTTAGGGTTAGGGTTAGGGTTAGGGTTAGGGTTAGGGTTAGGGTTAGGGTTAGGGTTAGGGTTAGGGTTAGGGTTAGGGTTAGGGTTAGGGTTAGGGTTAGGGTTAGGGTTAGGGTTAGGGTTAGGGTTAGGGTTAGGGTTAGGGTTAGGGTTAGGGTTAGGGTTAGGGTTAGGGTTAGGGTTAGGGTTAGGGTTAGGGTTAGGGTTAGGGTTAGGGTTAGGGTTAGGGTTAGGGTTAGGGTTAGGGTTAGGGTTAGGGTTAGGGTTAGGGTTAGGGTTAGGGTTAGGGTTAGGGTTAGGGTTAGGGTTAGGGTTAGGGTTAGGGTTAGGGTTAGGGTTAGGGTTAGGGTTAGGGTTAGGGTTAGGGTTAGGGTTAGGGTTAGGGTTAGGGTTAGGGTTAGGGTTAGGGTTAGGGTTAGGGTTAGGGTTAGGGTTAGGGTTAGGGTTAGGGTTAGGGTTAGGGTTAGGGTTAGGGTTAGGGTTAGGGTTAGGGTTAGGGTTAGGGTTAGGGTTAGGGTTAGGGTTAGGGTTAGGGTTAGGGTTAGGGTTAGGGTTAGGGTTAGGGTTAGGGTTAGGGTTAGGGTTAGGGTTAGGGTTAGGGTTAGGGTTAGGGTTAGGGTTAGGGTTAGGGTTAGGGTTAGGGTTAGGGTTAGGGTTAGGGTTAGGGTTAGGGTTAGGGTTAGGGTTAGGGTTAGGGTTAGGGTTAGGGTTAGGGTTAGGGTTAGGGTTAGGGTTAGGGTTAGGGTTAGGGTTAGGGTTAGGGTTAGGGTTAGGGTTAGGGTTAGGGTTAGGGTTAGGGTTAGGGTTAGGGTTAGGGTTAGGGTTAGGGTTAGGGTTAGGGTTAGGGTTAGGGTTAGGGTTAGGGTTAGGGTTAGGGTTAGGGTTAGGGTTAGGGTTAGGGTTAGGGTTAGGGTTAGGGTTAGGGTTAGGGTTAGGGTTAGGGTTAGGGTTAGGGTTAGGGTTAGGGTTAGGGTTAGGGTTAGGGTTAGGGTTAGGGTTAGGGTTAGGGTTAGGGTTAGGGTTAGGGTTAGGGTTAGGGTTAGGGTTAGGGTTAGGGTTAGGGTTAGGGTTAGGGTTAGGGTTAGGGTTAGGGTTAGGGTTAGGGTTAGGGTTAGGGTTAGGGTTAGGGTTAGGGTTAGGGTTAGGGTTAGGGTTAGGGTTAGGGTTAGGGTTAGGGTTAGGGTTAGGGTTAGGGTTAGGGTTAGGGTTAGGGTTAGGGTTAGGGTTAGGGTTAGGGTTAGGGTTAGGGTTAGGGTTAGGGTTAGGGTTAGGGTTAGGGTTAGGGTTAGGGTTAGGGTTAGGGTTAGGGTTAGGGTTAGGGTTAGGGTTAGGGTTAGGGTTAGGGTTAGGGTTAGGGTTAGGGTTAGGGTTAGGGTTAGGGTTAGGGTTAGGGTTAGGGTTAGGGTTAGGGTTAGGGTTAGGGTTAGGGTTAGGGTTAGGGTTAGGGTTAGGGTTAGGGTTAGGGTTAGGGTTAGGGTTAGGGTTAGGGTTAGGGTTAGGGTTAGGGTTAGGGTTAGGGTTAGGGTTAGGGTTAGGGTTAGGGTTAGGGTTAGGGTTAGGGTTAGGGTTAGGGTTAGGGTTAGGGTTAGGGTTAGGGTTAGGGTTAGGGTTAGGGTTAGGGTTAGGGTTAGGGTTAGGGTTAGGGTTAGGGTTAGGGTTAGGGTTAGGGTTAGGGTTAGGGTTAGGGTTAGGGTTAGGGTTAGGGTTAGGGTTAGGGTTAGGGTTAGGGTTAGGGTTAGGGTTAGGGTTAGGGTTAGGGTTAGGGTTAGGGTTAGGGTTAGGGTTAGGGTTAGGGTTAGGGTTAGGGTTAGGGTTAGGGTTAGGGTTAGGGTTAGGGTTAGGGTTAGGGTTAGGGTTAGGGTTAGGGTTAGGGTTAGGGTTAGGGTTAGGGTTAGGGTTAGGGTTAGGGTTAGGGTTAGGGTTAGGGTTAGGGTTAGGGTTAGGGTTAGGGTTAGGGTTAGGGTTAGGGTTAGGGTTAGGGTTAGGGTTAGGGTTAGGGTTAGGGTTAGGGTTAGGGTTAGGGTTAGGGTTAGGGTTAGGGTTAGGGTTAGGGTTAGGGTTAGGGTTAGGGTTAGGGTTAGGGTTAGGGTTAGGGTTAGGGTTAGGGTTAGGGTTAGGGTTAGGGTTAGGGTTAGGGTTAGGGTTAGGGTTAGGGTTAGGGTTAGGGTTAGGGTTAGGGTTAGGGTTAGGGTTAGGGTTAGGGTTAGGGTTAGGGTTAGGGTTAGGGTTAGGGTTAGGGTTAGGGTTAGGGTTAGGGTTAGGGTTAGGGTTAGGGTTAGGGTTAGGGTTAGGGTTAGGGTTAGGGTTAGGGTTAGGGTTAGGGTTAGGGTTAGGGTTAGGGTTAGGGTTAGGGTTAGGGTTAGGGTTAGGGTTAGGGTTAGGGTTAGGGTTAGGGTTAGGGTTAGGGTTAGGGTTAGGGTTAGGGTTAGGGTTAGGGTTAGGGTTAGGGTTAGGGTTAGGGTTAGGGTTAGGGTTAGGGTTAGGGTTAGGGTTAGGGTTAGGGTTAGGGTTAGGGTTAGGGTTAGGGTTAGGGTTAGGGTTAGGGTTAGGGTTAGGGTTAGGGTTAGGGTTAGGGTTAGGGTTAGGGTTAGGGTTAGGGTTAGGGTTAGGGTTAGGGTTAGGGTTAGGGTTAGGGTTAGGGTTAGGGTTAGGGTTAGGGTTAGGGTTAGGGTTAGGGTTAGGGTTAGGGTTAGGGTTAGGGTTAGGGTTAGGGTTAGGGTTAGGGTTAGGGTTAGGGTTAGGGTTAGGGTTAGGGTTAGGGTTAGGGTTAGGGTTAGGGTTAGGGTTAGGGTTAGGGTTAGGGTTAGGGTTAGGGTTAGGGTTAGGGTTAGGGTTAGGGTTAGGGTTAGGGTTAGGGTTAGGGTTAGGGTTAGGGTTAGGGTTAGGGTTAGGGTTAGGGTTAGGGTTAGGGTTAGGGTTAGGGTTAGGGTTAGGGTTAGGGTTAGGGTTAGGGTTAGGGTTAGGGTTAGGGTTAGGGTTAGGGTTAGGGTTAGGGTTAGGGTTAGGGTTAGGGTTAGGGTTAGGGTTAGGGTTAGGGTTAGGGTTAGGGTTAGGGTTAGGGTTAGGGTTAGGGTTAGGGTTAGGGTTAGGGTTAGGGTTAGGGTTAGGGTTAGGGTTAGGGTTAGGGTTAGGGTTAGGGTTAGGGTTAGGGTTAGGGTTAGGGTTAGGGTTAGGGTTAGGGTTAGGGTTAGGGTTAGGGTTAGGGTTAGGGTTAGGGTTAGGGTTAGGGTTAGGGTTAGGGTTAGGGTTAGGGTTAGGGTTAGGGTTAGGGTTAGGGTTAGGGTTAGGGTTAGGGTTAGGGTTAGGGTTAGGGTTAGGGTTAGGGTTAGGGTTAGGGTTAGGGTTAGGGTTAGGGTTAGGGTTAGGGTTAGGGTTAGGGTTAGGGTTAGGGTTAGGGTTAGGGTTAGGGTTAGGGTTAGGGTTAGGGTTAGGGTTAGGGTTAGGGTTAGGGTTAGGGTTAGGGTTAGGGTTAGGGTTAGGGTTAGGGTTAGGGTTAGGGTTAGGGTTAGGGTTAGGGTTAGGGTTAGGGTTAGGGTTAGGGTTAGGGTTAGGGTTAGGGTTAGGGTTAGGGTTAGGGTTAGGGTTAGGGTTAGGGTTAGGGTTAGGGTTAGGGTTAGGGTTAGGGTTAGGGTTAGGGTTAGGGTTAGGGTTAGGGTTAGGGTTAGGGTTAGGGTTAGGGTTAGGGTTAGGGTTAGGGTTAGGGTTAGGGTTAGGGTTAGGGTTAGGGTTAGGGTTAGGGTTAGGGTTAGGGTTAGGGTTAGGGTTAGGGTTAGGGTTAGGGTTAGGGTTAGGGTTAGGGTTAGGGTTAGGGTTAGGGTTAGGGTTAGGGTTAGGGTTAGGGTTAGGGTTAGGGTTAGGGTTAGGGTTAGGGTTAGGGTTAGGGTTAGGGTTAGGGTTAGGGTTAGGGTTAGGGTTAGGGTTAGGGTTAGGGTTAGGGTTAGGGTTAGGGTTAGGGTTAGGGTTAGGGTTAGGGTTAGGGTTAGGGTTAGGGTTAGGGTTAGGGTTAGGGTTAGGGTTAGGGTTAGGGTTAGGGTTAGGGTTAGGGTTAGGGTTAGGGTTAGGGTTAGGGTTAGGGTTAGGGTTAGGGTTAGGGTTAGGGTTAGGGTTAGGGTTAGGGTTAGGGTTAGGGTTAGGGTTAGGGTTAGGGTTAGGGTTAGGGTTAGGGTTAGGGTTAGGGTTAGGGTTAGGGTTAGGGTTAGGGTTAGGGTTAGGGTTAGGGTTAGGGTTAGGGTTAGGGTTAGGGTTAGGGTTAGGGTTAGGGTTAGGGTTAGGGTTAGGGTTAGGGTTAGGGTTAGGGTTAGGGTTAGGGTTAGGGTTAGGGTTAGGGTTAGGGTTAGGGTTAGGGTTAGGGTTAGGGTTAGGGTTAGGGTTAGGGTTAGGGTTAGGGTTAGGGTTAGGGTTAGGGTTAGGGTTAGGGTTAGGGTTAGGGTTAGGGTTAGGGTTAGGGTTAGGGTTAGGGTTAGGGTTAGGGTTAGGGTTAGGGTTAGGGTTAGGGTTAGGGTTAGGGTTAGGGTTAGGGTTAGGGTTAGGGTTAGGGTTAGGGTTAGGGTTAGGGTTAGGGTTAGGGTTAGGGTTAGGGTTAGGGTTAGGGTTAGGGTTAGGGTTAGGGTTAGGGTTAGGGTTAGGGTTAGGGTTAGGGTTAGGGTTAGGGTTAGGGTTAGGGTTAGGGTTAGGGTTAGGGTTAGGGTTAGGGTTAGGGTTAGGGTTAGGGTTAGGGTTAGGGTTAGGGTTAGGGTTAGGGTTAGGGTTAGGGTTAGGGTTAGGGTTAGGGTTAGGGTTAGGGTTAGGGTTAGGGTTAGGGTTAGGGTTAGGGTTAGGGTTAGGGTTAGGGTTAGGGTTAGGGTTAGGGTTAGGGTTAGGGTTAGGGTTAGGGTTAGGGTTAGGGTTAGGGTTAGGGTTAGGGTTAGGGTTAGGGTTAGGGTTAGGGTTAGGGTTAGGGTTAGGGTTAGGGTTAGGGTTAGGGTTAGGGTTAGGGTTAGGGTTAGGGTTAGGGTTAGGGTTAGGGTTAGGGTTAGGGTTAGGGTTAGGGTTAGGGTTAGGGTTAGGGTTAGGGTTAGGGTTAGGGTTAGGGTTAGGGTTAGGGTTAGGGTTAGGGTTAGGGTTAGGGTTAGGGTTAGGGTTAGGGTTAGGGTTAGGGTTAGGGTTAGGGTTAGGGTTAGGGTTAGGGTTAGGGTTAGGGTTAGGGTTAGGGTTAGGGTTAGGGTTAGGGTTAGGGTTAGGGTTAGGGTTAGGGTTAGGGTTAGGGTTAGGGTTAGGGTTAGGGTTAGGGTTAGGGTTAGGGTTAGGGTTAGGGTTAGGGTTAGGGTTAGGGTTAGGGTTAGGGTTAGGGTTAGGGTTAGGGTTAGGGTTAGGGTTAGGGTTAGGGTTAGGGTTAGGGTTAGGGTTAGGGTTAGGGTTAGGGTTAGGGTTAGGGTTAGGGTTAGGGTTAGGGTTAGGGTTAGGGTTAGGGTTAGGGTTAGGGTTAGGGTTAGGGTTAGGGTTAGGGTTAGGGTTAGGGTTAGGGTTAGGGTTAGGGTTAGGGTTAGGGTTAGGGTTAGGGTTAGGGTTAGGGTTAGGGTTAGGGTTAGGGTTAGGGTTAGGGTTAGGGTTAGGGTTAGGGTTAGGGTTAGGGTTAGGGTTAGGGTTAGGGTTAGGGTTAGGGTTAGGGTTAGGGTTAGGGTTAGGGTTAGGGTTAGGGTTAGGGTTAGGGTTAGGGTTAGGGTTAGGGTTAGGGTTAGGGTTAGGGTTAGGGTTAGGGTTAGGGTTAGGGTTAGGGTTAGGGTTAGGGTTAGGGTTAGGGTTAGGGTTAGGGTTAGGGTTAGGGTTAGGGTTAGGGTTAGGGTTAGGGTTAGGGTTAGGGTTAGGGTTAGGGTTAGGGTTAGGGTTAGGGTTAGGGTTAGGGTTAGGGTTAGGGTTAGGGTTAGGGTTAGGGTTAGGGTTAGGGTTAGGGTTAGGGTTAGGGTTAGGGTTAGGGTTAGGGTTAGGGTTAGGGTTAGGGTTAGGGTTAGGGTTAGGGTTAGGGTTAGGGTTAGGGTTAGGGTTAGGGTTAGGGTTAGGGTTAGGGTTAGGGTTAGGGTTAGGGTTAGGGTTAGGGTTAGGGTTAGGGTTAGGGTTAGGGTTAGGGTTAGGGTTAGGGTTAGGGTTAGGGTTAGGGTTAGGGTTAGGGTTAGGGTTAGGGTTAGGGTTAGGGTTAGGGTTAGGGTTAGGGTTAGGGTTAGGGTTAGGGTTAGGGTTAGGGTTAGGGTTAGGGTTAGGGTTAGGGTTAGGGTTAGGGTTAGGGTTAGGGTTAGGGTTAGGGTTAGGGTTAGGGTTAGGGTTAGGGTTAGGGTTAGGGTTAGGGTTAGGGTTAGGGTTAGGGTTAGGGTTAGGGTTAGGGTTAGGGTTAGGGTTAGGGTTAGGGTTAGGGTTAGGGTTAGGGTTAGGGTTAGGGTTAGGGTTAGGGTTAGGGTTAGGGTTAGGGTTAGGGTTAGGGTTAGGGTTAGGGTTAGGGTTAGGGTTAGGGTTAGGGTTAGGGTTAGGGTTAGGGTTAGGGTTAGGGTTAGGGTTAGGGTTAGGGTTAGGGTTAGGGTTAGGGTTAGGGTTAGGGTTAGGGTTAGGGTTAGGGTTAGGGTTAGGGTTAGGGTTAGGGTTAGGGTTAGGGTTAGGGTTAGGGTTAGGGTTAGGGTTAGGGTTAGGGTTAGGGTTAGGGTTAGGGTTAGGGTTAGGGTTAGGGTTAGGGTTAGGGTTAGGGTTAGGGTTAGGGTTAGGGTTAGGGTTAGGGTTAGGGTTAGGGTTAGGGTTAGGGTTAGGGTTAGGGTTAGGGTTAGGGTTAGGGTTAGGGTTAGGGTTAGGGTTAGGGTTAGGGTTAGGGTTAGGGTTAGGGTTAGGGTTAGGGTTAGGGTTAGGGTTAGGGTTAGGGTTAGGGTTAGGGTTAGGGTTAGGGTTAGGGTTAGGGTTAGGGTTAGGGTTAGGGTTAGGGTTAGGGTTAGGGTTAGGGTTAGGGTTAGGGTTAGGGTTAGGGTTAGGGTTAGGGTTAGGGTTAGGGTTAGGGTTAGGGTTAGGGTTAGGGTTAGGGTTAGGGTTAGGGTTAGGGTTAGGGTTAGGGTTAGGGTTAGGGTTAGGGTTAGGGTTAGGGTTAGGGTTAGGGTTAGGGTTAGGGTTAGGGTTAGGGTTAGGGTTAGGGTTAGGGTTAGGGTTAGGGTTAGGGTTAGGGTTAGGGTTAGGGTTAGGGTTAGGGTTAGGGTTAGGGTTAGGGTTAGGGTTAGGGTTAGGGTTAGGGTTAGGGTTAGGGTTAGGGTTAGGGTTAGGGTTAGGGTTAGGGTTAGGGTTAGGGTTAGGGTTAGGGTTAGGGTTAGGGTTAGGGTTAGGGTTAGGGTTAGGGTTAGGGTTAGGGTTAGGGTTAGGGTTAGGGTTAGGGTTAGGGTTAGGGTTAGGGTTAGGGTTAGGGTTAGGGTTAGGGTTAGGGTTAGGGTTAGGGTTAGGGTTAGGGTTAGGGTTAGGGTTAGGGTTAGGGTTAGGGTTAGGGTTAGGGTTAGGGTTAGGGTTAGGGTTAGGGTTAGGGTTAGGGTTAGGGTTAGGGTTAGGGTTAGGGTTAGGGTTAGGGTTAGGGTTAGGGTTAGGGTTAGGGTTAGGGTTAGGGTTAGGGTTAGGGTTAGGGTTAGGGTTAGGGTTAGGGTTAGGGTTAGGGTTAGGGTTAGGGTTAGGGTTAGGGTTAGGGTTAGGGTTAGGGTTAGGGTTAGGGTTAGGGTTAGGGTTAGGGTTAGGGTTAGGGTTAGGGTTAGGGTTAGGGTTAGGGTTAGGGTTAGGGTTAGGGTTAGGGTTAGGGTTAGGGTTAGGGTTAGGGTTAGGGTTAGGGTTAGGGTTAGGGTTAGGGTTAGGGTTAGGGTTAGGGTTAGGGTTAGGGTTAGGGTTAGGGTTAGGGTTAGGGTTAGGGTTAGGGTTAGGGTTAGGGTTAGGGTTAGGGTTAGGGTTAGGGTTAGGGTTAGGGTTAGGGTTAGGGTTAGGGTTAGGGTTAGGGTTAGGGTTAGGGTTAGGGTTAGGGTTAGGGTTAGGGTTAGGGTTAGGGTTAGGGTTAGGGTTAGGGTTAGGGTTAGGGTTAGGGTTAGGGTTAGGGTTAGGGTTAGGGTTAGGGTTAGGGTTAGGGTTAGGGTTAGGGTTAGGGTTAGGGTTAGGGTTAGGGTTAGGGTTAGGGTTAGGGTTAGGGTTAGGGTTAGGGTTAGGGTTAGGGTTAGGGTTAGGGTTAGGGTTAGGGTTAGGGTTAGGGTTAGGGTTAGGGTTAGGGTTAGGGTTAGGGTTAGGGTTAGGGTTAGGGTTAGGGTTAGGGTTAGGGTTAGGGTTAGGGTTAGGGTTAGGGTTAGGGTTAGGGTTAGGGTTAGGGTTAGGGTTAGGGTTAGGGTTAGGGTTAGGGTTAGGGTTAGGGTTAGGGTTAGGGTTAGGGTTAGGGTTAGGGTTAGGGTTAGGGTTAGGGTTAGGGTTAGGGTTAGGGTTAGGGTTAGGGTTAGGGTTAGGGTTAGGGTTAGGGTTAGGGTTAGGGTTAGGGTTAGGGTTAGGGTTAGGGTTAGGGTTAGGGTTAGGGTTAGGGTTAGGGTTAGGGTTAGGGTTAGGGTTAGGGTTAGGGTTAGGGTTAGGGTTAGGGTTAGGGTTAGGGTTAGGGTTAGGGTTAGGGTTAGGGTTAGGGTTAGGGTTAGGGTTAGGGTTAGGGTTAGGGTTAGGGTTAGGGTTAGGGTTAGGGTTAGGGTTAGGGTTAGGGTTAGGGTTAGGGTTAGGGTTAGGGTTAGGGTTAGGGTTAGGGTTAGGGTTAGGGTTAGGGTTAGGGTTAGGGTTAGGGTTAGGGTTAGGGTTAGGGTTAGGGTTAGGGTTAGGGTTAGGGTTAGGGTTAGGGTTAGGGTTAGGGTTAGGGTTAGGGTTAGGGTTAGGGTTAGGGTTAGGGTTAGGGTTAGGGTTAGGGTTAGGGTTAGGGTTAGGGTTAGGGTTAGGGTTAGGGTTAGGGTTAGGGTTAGGGTTAGGGTTAGGGTTAGGGTTAGGGTTAGGGTTAGGGTTAGGGTTAGGGTTAGGGTTAGGGTTAGGGTTAGGGTTAGGGTTAGGGTTAGGGTTAGGGTTAGGGTTAGGGTTAGGGTTAGGGTTAGGGTTAGGGTTAGGGTTAGGGTTAGGGTTAGGGTTAGGGTTAGGGTTAGGGTTAGGGTTAGGGTTAGGGTTAGGGTTAGGGTTAGGGTTAGGGTTAGGGTTAGGGTTAGGGTTAGGGTTAGGGTTAGGGTTAGGGTTAGGGTTAGGGTTAGGGTTAGGGTTAGGGTTAGGGTTAGGGTTAGGGTTAGGGTTAGGGTTAGGGTTAGGGTTAGGGTTAGGGTTAGGGTTAGGGTTAGGGTTAGGGTTAGGGTTAGGGTTAGGGTTAGGGTTAGGGTTAGGGTTAGGGTTAGGGTTAGGGTTAGGGTTAGGGTTAGGGTTAGGGTTAGGGTTAGGGTTAGGGTTAGGGTTAGGGTTAGGGTTAGGGTTAGGGTTAGGGTTAGGGTTAGGGTTAGGGTTAGGGTTAGGGTTAGGGTTAGGGTTAGGGTTAGGGTTAGGGTTAGGGTTAGGGTTAGGGTTAGGGTTAGGGTTAGGGTTAGGGTTAGGGTTAGGGTTAGGGTTAGGGTTAGGGTTAGGGTTAGGGTTAGGGTTAGGGTTAGGGTTAGGGTTAGGGTTAGGGTTAGGGTTAGGGTTAGGGTTAGGGTTAGGGTTAGGGTTAGGGTTAGGGTTAGGGTTAGGGTTAGGGTTAGGGTTAGGGTTAGGGTTAGGGTTAGGGTTAGGGTTAGGGTTAGGGTTAGGGTTAGGGTTAGGGTTAGGGTTAGGGTTAGGGTTAGGGTTAGGGTTAGGGTTAGGGTTAGGGTTAGGGTTAGGGTTAGGGTTAGGGTTAGGGTTAGGGTTAGGGTTAGGGTTAGGGTTAGGGTTAGGGTTAGGGTTAGGGTTAGGGTTAGGGTTAGGGTTAGGGTTAGGGTTAGGGTTAGGGTTAGGGTTAGGGTTAGGGTTAGGGTTAGGGTTAGGGTTAGGGTTAGGGTTAGGGTTAGGGTTAGGGTTAGGGTTAGGGTTAGGGTTAGGGTTAGGGTTAGGGTTAGGGTTAGGGTTAGGGTTAGGGTTAGGGTTAGGGTTAGGGTTAGGGTTAGGGTTAGGGTTAGGGTTAGGGTTAGGGTTAGGGTTAGGGTTAGGGTTAGGGTTAGGGTTAGGGTTAGGGTTAGGGTTAGGGTTAGGGTTAGGGTTAGGGTTAGGGTTAGGGTTAGGGTTAGGGTTAGGGTTAGGGTTAGGGTTAGGGTTAGGGTTAGGGTTAGGGTTAGGGTTAGGGTTAGGGTTAGGGTTAGGGTTAGGGTTAGGGTTAGGGTTAGGGTTAGGGTTAGGGTTAGGGTTAGGGTTAGGGTTAGGGTTAGGGTTAGGGTTAGGGTTAGGGTTAGGGTTAGGGTTAGGGTTAGGGTTAGGGTTAGGGTTAGGGTTAGGGTTAGGGTTAGGGTTAGGGTTAGGGTTAGGGTTAGGGTTAGGGTTAGGGTTAGGGTTAGGGTTAGGGTTAGGGTTAGGGTTAGGGTTAGGGTTAGGGTTAGGGTTAGGGTTAGGGTTAGGGTTAGGGTTAGGGTTAGGGTTAGGGTTAGGGTTAGGGTTAGGGTTAGGGTTAGGGTTAGGGTTAGGGTTAGGGTTAGGGTTAGGGTTAGGGTTAGGGTTAGGGTTAGGGTTAGGGTTAGGGTTAGGGTTAGGGTTAGGGTTAGGGTTAGGGTTAGGGTTAGGGTTAGGGTTAGGGTTAGGGTTAGGGTTAGGGTTAGGGTTAGGGTTAGGGTTAGGGTTAGGGTTAGGGTTAGGGTTAGGGTTAGGGTTAGGGTTAGGGTTAGGGTTAGGGTTAGGGTTAGGGTTAGGGTTAGGGTTAGGGTTAGGGTTAGGGTTAGGGTTAGGGTTAGGGTTAGGGTTAGGGTTAGGGTTAGGGTTAGGGTTAGGGTTAGGGTTAGGGTTAGGGTTAGGGTTAGGGTTAGGGTTAGGGTTAGGGTTAGGGTTAGGGTTAGGGTTAGGGTTAGGGTTAGGGTTAGGGTTAGGGTTAGGGTTAGGGTTAGGGTTAGGGTTAGGGTTAGGGTTAGGGTTAGGGTTAGGGTTAGGGTTAGGGTTAGGGTTAGGGTTAGGGTTAGGGTTAGGGTTAGGGTTAGGGTTAGGGTTAGGGTTAGGGTTAG